>JACEFZ010018854.1:202471-432471 GCA_014155875.1 Cepaea nemoralis | reverse complement strand
GAGGCCAAGCCATCCATGCTTTTACTTCTCTGTCTTCCCCTTGGTCTCTTCCCTTCAATCTTGCCAGACTTCACTAAGTTCTCCAAGTAATTTCTTCTCATAACATGAGACTGTCTACGTCTAATGACTCAAATCAGTTTACAATCTTCATTTGTTTCTTGAAGGACTTGCTCATTGGTTTTTCTGTCTGTCCATGGTATTCTTTGCATTTTCCTCAGAAACCACATGTCCACAGCCATCAGCTGTTTTTTTAGCTTGACTGTTTATTATCCACGCTTCACATCCATACAAAAGTATAGGTTCCATGTAGCACTTCAACACTCTTTTTCTCGTTTCAATTGATATCATTTTATTGGTCAGTACGTTTTTTTATCTTACAAAAGGCTATCTTCGCAATGGTAATTCTTGTTCTAATCTCTTCAATGCATCTCCCATTAGATGTTATGACTGTGCCCAGTTAACTGTATCGATTCACTTGCTTAAGAATATGCCCATTTACTCGTATATCACATTGTGATATTTCTTTCTTCCCAGTGACGTCCATAATCTGTGTCTTCTTAATATTCAGTTCTAACCCTAGTTGTTCACTGTGTGCAACAACCGCATCTACTAAATTTTGCTGGTCCTGTTTATTGTCTGCATTCAAGACTGTATCATCTGCATATCTAATGTTATTGATGTATCATCCCCAAATGTTGATTCCTTCCATATCTTCTATATTTCTGAAAATATCTTCACTGTACAGGGAAAAAAGATCTGGAGACATTACACATCTATGTCTCACACCTCTTTTAATAGGCTGATATTGACCTGCATCGTTATCAATTCTGATGGCAGCTTTTCGTTTCCAATATATGTTCTTTTTTTCCACAAGTATAAGGTCTTTTCCATCAATTTGTAGATCTTCAAGCATCCTTATTATGTCGACATGTCTCACTTTATCGAACGCCTTTGTGAAGTAAATAAAGCAAAGATATAAATCTTTGTTTACTGCTGTAGAACGTTCAATTACCGTTCTCAGTATATAAACAGCCGTTACTGTACCCTTGCCTTCTACAAACCCACATTGTTCTTCTCTTTTTTCGGGTTGTATTTTCTTCCTAACTCTTTGCATGATAATTCTCAGCAGAATCTTCGTGATGTGGCTCATTATACTAAGTGTTCGATGTTGATCGCATTCGAAGGCTCATAAATATCAGAGGAAAAGTCAGACCTATAAAGGATATAATCACACGTGAGTGCAGGAATTGGTTAGCAGGCTGCGCTGAAAAGAAGGTGCAGCAACTAATCCACACAAGTGGCACCCAGGAGATGTCGACATCTACACGGATGGCCTGTAGTAAAAGCCATAAGAAGTGTCCGCTGGTTGACAGCAAAGGTAAATGGGCTGTGTTTCTTAAAGCAGGTGAGCGACAGGTAAAATAGGGATTAGTAGAGCACTATAGCTGGCTATGTGGCGAAGGTGTCATGGACGCGTTTAGAAAGGTGAAAGAAGTGATCATCCGAAGAGTTGTCCCAGTGATGTTGATTACTGAAGTGACATTTCAACCTGAGAGTGCGATGGAAAAGATGGGCGTCCTGGAGTAGCGCGTATCTGTTGCCAGAGTGAAGCAAAATTATGAACCGGAGCCCTTTTCTGAGGACCGATTTCTCCGGTGCCGATATGGGGAGATCGGAAGGAATGCACACAACTAAATTATCGGAGCCGATGGTATGATAAGGCGGGAGAGGGGAAGGGTAGGGATAGGGGCACGAAGACGCTAATTTGGTGTTTTTAGCCATGGAAAGGCACTTATAGAAGCGGTGGTTGGTGCTGTTGATGATACAGCGTATCACGCAATACAAGAAATAATTACTTGCGGTGATATGTTTAAGTCATTTATCGAGGATAGTAATTCTTAAGCTCTCACGATTGTCTCGAGTGGTTGTCGGCAATATACCGAGTGCGAAGAGTAGCACGTTCAAACTCAACTTTAGATAGACGTGTACTACAACTGTCATGAAGACGGCCAGCCGAAGGATGACATCTAGAGGTGAAGCCGCGTGGGGTGATATGAAGCCGTAGGCAGTAATGCAGGAAGTTAAAATGGCATGTCGTACGGTTCTGCAGGGCGGTCTGCATCCAAATCGCTCGCAGCTGTGGTTCGAGTACTGGATGCCTAATTGCGAGCTGCGTCCATGATACATTCGCCAAATAGCGGGCTATAGTGCTATACTAATCCCTATTTTTACCCGTCGCTTACCTGGGCGCCCCCCCTCATACCCCACCCGCCCACAGCGGGTGTCTCTCCCCCCCCCCCATGCCCACCACCGGGAGGCTAAGCCAATCACTAAGCTTCTGGCGTTATAAGCCATAAGTCCAGTGATCGCCTGAACCACCACACATCCGATTCCATCCATTGATAGTTGCTCAAAGACGTTTTCAGCCAAAGAATGATACACATAAGTAACCTCAATATTTCCATGTAGTGTTTTGTCGTGTAGTGTGTCTGTTTATGTTTGTTTGTTATGTGCTGACGAAGGTTTTGGCCGTAACGTCCATTTTGTTTCTTGTAATCGTGTTCTAGTAAAACTCACAATCTACTTCTCGTTTTTTTGGTGATTCATTTATGGCCGACACTCAGTACTCCAAGGAAAGACCAGACGAACATACAATCACATTGCATCTGGTATCATTACTACTGGGCTTGTTGCTGGCTGTTGAAGTTGGAGACAGAGAACGTATGTCTTGTGCGAATATCATGGGTGCTGCGAGGTAATTGTCATTCTTCTCAGCTCAGAAAATAACAACAATTGTCAGGAAATGGCTAGTTATGTTTGGGTAATTCCAACATGCCAGAGACACGAAGGAGAGGCTTACATCATGCCATAGTATATATATGTGAGGATTTGACATGTTAAGTCCTTATGACAGATCCGACATAAGATGACATTAACCCTGTGATCTATCTTATGTACCAGAATGTCCAGGTGGCAGTCGGAATCCCTGCAATGGCCATGGGGAATGCAATAGAAAAAATGGGCAGTGTTATTGTCAAGTGAGTATTTGAATTCAATAATCGTGCATGCTGAAAACAAAGAGGCATTAGTCGTGTGTGGTGATGCTCCAGACAGGTCCTGGGGTTTCACATTAGCTCTGCTTCATTAATGTTTTAGAGTGTGGGCCGCCATTGGCGTGGTGAGTGTATCAACTATCATAAGACATGTAAGGTGGTCCCTTCCCTCCACTAGTCTACAGGACACACTTGGGGCAGGCGGAGTGCCCGTTTATTCAAGATATTTGTGAAAATAGACTTACCATTATTATCTTCTCAACAGTATCATGTTCAACACATATGGATGCATATTATATGTTATGTACCCATATAATTAAGTCTCCATTGTTGTATATAACTGCACATACATATCGTTTTTCGATGTCTGTTGTGTTAATTTAAAATATATGTGTCTAACATTAAAAATGCACTTTGCTAGCCCAAAGTTTTAATGAGGAGATATTTGTAAATGTGAATTAATGTATTTTACACAGCCTGGATTTGAAGGAACAGCATGTGAGCTGTGCACGGACGTGACCAAATATGGGCCAAACTGTTCACTGGGTGAGTGACCTAAGACATGTTTGTGTCAGTGGGAAATAGACTTGCTTGCTTGGTTTCAGCAATATTAGTTTATACATCATAATCATAGACACGTGCCTTGCCGACTGGCATAGGCGTCCATGTATTCCCACTGATATGCGACTTTGGTGTTATGGATACATTCTATTGGTGATATTCCCCCATGTCACCAACTGAAACCATCCATCATTCTACCGAGGATGTTCTTTCTCCCACCGATTGAAACCACCCTGCATAATGTCCATCTGTCTCCCTCTGTCTCTTCAACCACTGATTTTTCCATTTGCCATTTGTTATAATTTCCAAAGATTCTTTTCTCATTGCATTGCCAACAAACATGTTGTCTCTTTCTTAAAGTTGTTTGTACTGTTTCACATTTATTAGCCCTTTCCACGCATTCGTTGTTACTTATTCTGGCAGTCCAAGGTAATGGCAGCATCCTTCTCAGAAACCAAACTAGTTCTTCATAATTATTTATACATAACGTCCATTAAATACGTGAGGTGCTACATGCTTCAACGCACTGATGCAGATCATGGGAGAAACACATACATTCACATAATTAATAAACATAATCAGTCCAACTGGAGGAACCAACAAAGATATCAATTGTGGTAAGTAACAAACTACACAACATTTGGGAACCTTCCAATTCACAACACAACCATCGATTTGAAAATACATGAAATGTCTGTACTTCTGTACATGTCTGTACTTCTGTACAAGAAGGTGGATAGTTCTGTACAAAGAAATGAGGGGGTATTGGCATCCTTCATCCCGCCAAAAGAGCATACTTCAAATTGTTTGTCTTTAACCATGTTAGAAATTGCACTAAACCCCATCATATTTGACTGTTTGCGATTTTCTTTGGGGGGGGGGGGGGGGGGGGAATTCACTTTCAATAGTGTGCCTTTACGTTCTGAACGACCATCACGAAAGCCATGACCAATGAATAATTGCTAACTTGGAGCAAGCCAGAAGATATTAGTACAGCTATAACACAAGATGCCGGTCTCTCTGGCTGTGGGGTTACAACACTTTCTCTCTGTAATCCCGTTTATCACGCAGAGTCTCGTAGCGGAGCGAGAGCTGAGGCGGTTCGACCACCGCTCGTGACTTGCGGGATACTGAGCCGGCCGCTCAGAAAGCAATGGCAAACTACTGAGCGTAATCTTGCCAAGAGATCAACATACAGCTGAAAGATGCTGGTGTTGAAAGCTAAGTCCTGTAAAGGATATGCTTTAAAAAAAAAAAAAATAACACAAGATGAAGGTGATTCTACGAACAGCAGACCTCCGCGGTAATTCAGTCCACTGGTTGCGAGTAACCCCGTCCCGACCTTTCTGGTGCGGTTCACTGAATCACTCGTGACATAACAATTGGTATAATTCTGTGATTCCAGCCATATTAAAGCCCGTGTCACTTCCATCGTATCCATTCTAATGCTGCTAGTAACGATAGAGTGGGCACCACTGGTCTCTTGAATGGTCCATCCCGCTGAGTGTACCGTGAATGCCTGCGCACTTTTCTCCTGCTGTATAACAGATCCACCTGTATAGATAAACACACCGGAATTTTGCCAGTGTTCACTGATGAGATTGTTGACATATGCATTGACAGCAGAAAGGACTTGCTCTCTGCACGTCCTGTCAAGCGTGAATATGCAGGAGAAGGTGCAGTTAAATGCTGGAGGTACATGCACCTATTCCCTGTCGGGGTTATTGGTAAAACTTCAGGCTTACCTGATAACATCTTCCGCCTGATTCATCCATGATTTGCCTCTCTTTAGCCTGACATCCTTTTCTCTGAACAGAGCTTGATGCAGAAGGTGCTCTCCATGTGCACTTATTTTCAAATCTTGATTCTGTTGTTTATGGTTGGAAAGTCAAGGATGTACCTCATTGCTGCACATGAGGTATCTCTCGTACACCCTAAAATAATGTGCACGGATTCATTGCATATCTTTTTAAGTCTTCCAATATGCGAAGCTATAGTGCCTGAAACAAAAGTATAAACCGCATTCCCTCGATATTGGGAGTTTCCATAACTATCATTGCTGAAAGACATGTTCAAGTTTGTGTTATCACTTGATCAACGTGTTCCTTGAAGGACATACTACGATGAAACATCACACGCATTTATATCATCAACTTGGATGTGGTCATAATGTTCTCGGCAATTCTCATTGCTGGCAGATCTGTTTTAAAAATATAATTGTTTAAGGAAAACCATTTAATAGGTGAATTTGTGGGTTTGACAAGGGTGAGAAAAAGCATAATAATAATAATAATAATAATAATAATAATAATAATAATAATAATAATAATAATAAGGAGGAGGAGGAGGAGAGGAGAAGAAGAAGAAGAAGAAGAAGAAGAAGAAGAAGAAGAAGAAGAAGAAGAAGAAGAAGAAGAAGAAGAAGAAGAAGAAGAAGAACAACAACAACAACAACAACAACAACAACAACAACAACAACAACAACAACAACAACAACAACAACAACAACAACAACAACAACAAAAGTAAGAAAAAAGAAGGAAGAGAAGAAGAAGAAGAAGAAGAAGAAGAAGAATAAGAAGAAGAAGAAGAAGAAGAAGAAGAAGAAGAAGAAGAAGAAGAAGAAGAAGAAGAAGAAGAAGAAGAAGAAGAAGAAATTTCATTGTAACCACCTTTATTGTAAGCGAATTATAAATTGTAAGCAATTACAGTGTAAATAAATTATATTGTAAGCAACTATATTGTAAACAAAAAACAGTTTAAGCAATGAAAAAGATTACTTAAATATTCATTGGCACTAATGTTGAGTAGAGAACTCATTTGTCTCTCTCCGTCTCTAGATTGCAAGTGTGAGGACGGTGAATGCAATAATGGAATCTATGGTGATGGCTTGTGCGCACGTGAGTCGTTGTCTTTATCGCTATTACATTTGACGTATGTCTGCATAATAGTCGTTGTTATTAATATGCCTGAATTTTGTTCTTTTTTTATATAAATTCAGCGTTGATAATGTCTTTCGTTTTTATTAGGACGTAATATAAAGAGAAAAACCTTAGTTAGCCTTTGCTCACTGATCGACATCACTCCATACCAGAACGTAAATGTCATGAATCCATTTTGTGTTTTGCCATATTGTCCTCGTATCCACCGCGTATCCTTTCCGTACTATTTGGAAGTTTGATTTTTTTTGTCATGAACTCTACCAGATGCTGGTTCTTTATCTCCAGGTTTGCTAACATTTCACTTCCGAAGTATATCCTGTCTGTTTCGTACTGTAGCTGTTGTTGTTCGCTTTCTCGACGTGTTTCCGATGAGAGTACTGATAGAGCCACACTTTTCTTTCCTTTCCTCAATAATTCTTGAGCAGTAATATATAAACAAATACATTCCTGTTCTGTTAGTTGGACCTGTCGTAGGTTTGTCCTCATTTGAATATTCTAATACTAAAATCACACACGGAACACATTTATTCCTCAAGATCTCAGCAAACACTGGGGAGGGGAGCAAGGGGTAGACAGAGATATGAAGGCCATATGCTGGTGCATTTCCAGGAAAGGGGTGAAAGCGACCAATTTTTGAAACGGTGACGTGCATGTGAACAAACCAAAACCCATGATACGATCAAAACGCCGGGGGCTTCTCTCGAAAGCAGTATTGTTGCCGCACCACAATGTCCACCATCTTACTGCAGAACATATAGTTGATGCACTATGTGCTCTGAAAATAGAAATCTTGAAACAATCAGCATACAGTCCAGACATGACGTCGTCACACTTTCACTTGTTTGGACCCTTGAAAGAAGATCTGTGAGTTCAGATGACAATGCGGTAATGGAGGCGGTGCGAAATTGGTCTATGGACACATACAAACTTGTTCCTAGAGGACATTAAGAAGCTAGTGGACAGTTGGTCCAAGTAGGTTGCCAGACAGGAGGACCATGCTGAGAAATAACACACACACTTTCATATAACTTTCATATATGGCTATAACATCGCGTATATGGCAGGGAGGATGTGCACTGGTCTATTAACGTTCGATATTCTTTAATTTTTATTTTTAAAACATTTTAATGTTTATTTTACTGTTTAATGTTTTCCCCTATAGATCTGTTTTCGGTATTTCCTTAAGAAGACCACTAAAATCCAAACGTCGGACTTGTTGTGTTGTGGTTTAGTTTATATTTACATGGTTTACTTTACCTTAATTTGCTGTTATTATTATTGTTATTTTTCTCACTATGATATCTGTTAACCGGGTTTAACTTAGTTGTAACGTATGTACAAGGTATGTATGTTTGTGTTTGTTATCTCTGTATTTTTCGTGGGAATCACACTTACCAAACCGTTTCCATTTCATATTATAATATAAATCCATGTACGGTGAGGTAGTTTTGTGTTAACAATGTTTATTTGGGGGAAAGAAGTTAATTCACATAGAAAACTGATTACTCGCACCAGACGAAGGCATACCCTATTCTGTGTACATGCCATGAGAAAGGAAATTGGAGCCAAGGAAAGACGCCTCCCCCCGCCCCCGTCCCTTTCCCCAAACCCGCGTCTCTCCTTTCTTCTGCACAGTGAGAGACGATTCCGGGCAGTTTGACGTCATGGTATGGAGGGACATCAATATCAGAAACGATTAACGGTACACGAGACAGAAGGTCGGGGATATAAACGATGCGAAAAGCCATGCGACACGGACTATACGAAGCAATCTTACAATAACAATAATAAAACCTATGCTATTTGTTATATTTATTGCAAATTCTTAAAAAAATTTGTAACGACTGGCGACCACGAAACAATTTTATCAAATTGTTTATAATTCTGTAAGACGTTAAACATGTACCTTGTGTATGCAGGAGACAACCCGTGCCGGAGTTCCGTGTCCCCGTGTGGAAACAACAGTCAGTGCATTTACACAGGTCCAGGCAAATACAGGTGTGCATTTCATGACAGCAATGCTAGAGATGGAGCAGAGTGTGCTGACATAAACCCTTGCCAGAATAACAGTGGTGGTTGTCACGTCACAGCAGACTGTGTATACTTAGGACCAAATCAGGTATTCATCATTATCAGTTTGGCCAAATCAGGCATTCATAAGTTAGACTAAGTCGGGCATACCTAAATTAGACCAAATCAGATATCCATAAGTTATACTAAATCGGGTATCCATAAGTTAAACCATATGGAATGTCCTTAAATTAGACCGTACTTGGGGATCTTCAGTTATTTCAAGGTTGCTAATACATCATCCAACCCCCCCCCCCCCCCCCCAAAAAAAAAAAGAGAAAAAAAAAACAACAACCATCCAACCAACAAGTCATCATCATCATCATCATCTTCCACTTCTGCCGTCAAGCGTCGTGGGGAGGAATAATTTGCGTTCCAGTGCCCGGTGGACGGCACTGGATAGTGTCATTCCGTGTGGTTGTACAATGTCTCTGATATCGTCAATCCATTTTCTTCTTGGACGTCCTCGTGGTCTCGTCGCAGATGATCTTTGATGTAAGGCCAGTGATGGTAGTTGCTGATGTTGCATTCTAACAACATGGCCAAACCACTTGATCTTCTGTCTTTCAATAAATGTGGCACAAGGTGTTGATCCCACAGTCTGTCTGATAGTAACATTTCTTACTCGGTCTCGGATTGTTAAGTTGGCAGCTCTCCTCAGGCATCTCATTTCGCAGGTGTTGATTTTGCGAAGGTGTAATTTGGATAAAGTCCAGGTTTGAGATTGGTAGCATAGGGTTGGTGTGACTATACTGTTTATTATCTGTCGTTTTGCGGACATGGGTATGTTTGGATGTTTCAGTAAGGGTGACAGTTGATATGTAAGTGCACTAGCTTTTTGACATCTGATTTCAATTTCTCTGTCTAATCTGCCATCTTCTGTGATCATACTTCCAAGGTATTTGAATTCTTTAACTTGTTTCAGAGGTGTGTTATTTATCTGTATACTTAGTGGGCCTGGCGATCTGCTAACTTGCATTACTTCGGTAACAACAAGTAAGCTAACGAAAGAACCAACCATCAAACCATCCAATCAATCAACAACAAATCATACAAGCAACCAACCAATAAATAAACCAGCCAACTAAACAACCATCCAATTAACAAATCAACTAACAAATCAAACAACCAACCAACACACAAACCACCCAGCCAATCCATACGTCCATCAATCCAAACAAAACTATTGCGGGCATCATTTCGTACATTATTCTTTCAAATGTTAACCTGACAACTCTCGCTGGAGTTGCTAGCCATCACTTCTGCAGGAAGCAACATGACTCATTTATTTACAATGAGTGAATTAACACAAACGAGAAAGAGAATGGATTAGCTTAACAATAACACTATCACAAGTGACACAATGGATGTTGTGGCTAAAATCTTTGTCAACAAACACAATAAGCAAGCAGTGATGTAACTCATAAAAATCTTTCCATGAATATATAAAAGAGGTTGCAGACTTGTATAGTGGGCAAAAGAGCATGGTGTGATTACTAGAAGCACCTGGTATAAACAGCACCCAGAGATTGTGGACATGGAGGAGTCCTGATCGTAAGATCAAAAATCAGATTGATTACATTCTCATCAATAGAAGATTTCAAAATGCCTTAAAAGTCGCAAAAACTATACCAAGCGCAGACTGCTACAGCGACCATAGATTAATCTTAAGCAATTTGTATATAAGATTAAAGAAAGTCAAATAAACACCAAGAAGCACACATTTTGATCTACGGGCACTGAAGAGTGAGGAGATAAAAGATAAATTCAACGTAAAGGTAAAGAACAGATTTGATGCATTGTCCGATATGGAAATATTATTTCAAGATGTCAACGACCATGGGAAATATTGAAGAAATCAGTCAACCAAGTTGTAGAAACCAACCATCCCAAAAATAAAGTTATTCAGTTAACCAGGTGCCGTCTCCGCAATGAAGGTTGGCTGCAATGGATCTCCAACACTGTCTGTCTCTAGCCTTGACTGTACATTCTGTCAGGCTGATGTTCATCCATCTTTTGATGTTATCCTCCCACTTGTATCGTTGTCTACCTCTTGCTCGCTTGCCCTCAACCTTGCCTTCCAGTATGGTTTTTATAAGAGTATCATGTCTTTTATCGTGGCAAAATATTTCACTTGTCTCTTCTTTATTTCTTTCATCAACTCTCTTCATTCCCAGTTTTTCTAGCACCTCTGCATTTGATTGTTTTTGTTTACATGAAATACGACCTATTCGTCTTTATATCCACATCTCCAGGGCTTCTATGCGACTTTCTAGTTGCTTGTTCATGTCCAGGCTTCCGCGCCATACAGTAGCGTTGAATATAAGTAGCATTTGACAATTCTCATTTGTAATGCGTTATTAATCTCACTAGATGTTTATACTGATTTCATGCCGTTGAAAGCATTTATGGCCATTCCTATTTTCTTTTTGATTTCCATTTCACTTCTGTCATCAACTGTTATTATGTGTCCAAGATAAGAGAAACTTGTTACTTGTTCTAGTATCTGCCCTTTTACTGTGATGTTCATTGATGACCTTTCCTTTTCACTGCTAATTATCATAGTTTTTGTTTTTTGGATGTTAATATCTAAGCCACATTCTGCACTGTGCCTGTTTACTTCTTCCACTAGGTCTTGTCACTCTTGCTCACTTTCTTCTAGTAACACGGTATAGTCAGTATATCTAAGATTGTTTATGATTCTTCCATTGATGCTGAGTCCAGGCATTTCAACTGGTTAAAAAATTCTTTCCGTGTGTAGGTTGAAGAGGCTTAGGGACAGTACACATACCTGCCGTACTCCTCTTTTTATCTCTATAGGCGACGAATAGTTATTATCGCATCTAAAAGACGCCACTTGTTCCCAGTACAAGTTACTAATAAAGATAATAGGACGCAAGAAATGGATGACGGAAACAGAAATGAGAAGAAATAACAAATATAATAAGGAAAAATATGACGACAATCATAGGAAAATTAGGAAGCTATGCAAAGAGGCAAAAGAAACATGGCTCGAGGAAAATTGCAAGGCAATTGAAAAAAACCAACACAGCACATGGAAAACCGAATTAATGAACAAAAGAATTAATGACATTACTGACAAAATTATTGACTACACACAATCAACGGGTTGCCTTAAAACGAAAGATGGCAAAATCATAACAGAAAAAGATCAGATTTTACTTGCGTGGTCACATTATGTGAAAGACCTTTATGATGTTACAAGAGAAGAACAATATGATCATCGGAATAATACTGATGGACCATCAATTATGAAGATTGAAGTTCAGAATTCTCTTAACCACATAGAAACGGGCAAGACCCCGGGTACAGATAACATCGCAATAGAAATGATCAATACCTTAGAAGAATATGGAATAGACTAAGTCACCAGACTGCTGAATGCATTATATGATACTAGAGATATACCTCCTGAATTATTGAATTCTATATTTATTGCAATCCAGAGGAAATCTGGAGCCTTGGAATGTGATCAACATCGAACAATTAGCATAATTAGCCACTATACGAAGATTTTGCTAAGATTTATCGTGCAAATAGTAAGGAAGAAACTACAACCCGAAATAGGAGAAGAACAATGTGGATTTGTAGAAGGCAAGGGTGCACTAAATGATGTGTATATATGAGAACAGTAATTGAACGTTCTATAGAAGTAAACAAAGATCTATATCTTTGCTTTATTGACTACACACAGGCTTTCGATAAAGTGAGACATGTCGACATGATAAGGATGCTTGAAGATCTACAAATTGGTGGAAAATACTTTAGACTTGTAGAAAAATATATACTGGAAACAACAAGCTGCCATCAGAATTGATAATGATGTAGGTCAATATCAGCCTATTGAAAGAGGTGTGAGACAAGGATGTGTAATGTCTCCAGATCGTTTTTACCCGTAAAGTGAAAATATGTTCAGAAATATAGAAGATATGGCAGGAATAAACACTGGGCGAGGATGCATCAGTAACATTAGATATGCAGATGATACAGTCTTGATTGCAGACAATGAACAGGACCTGCGACATGTAGTAGATGCGGCTGTTGCAAACAGTGAGCAACTAAAGTTAGGATTAAATAGTAAGAAGACACAGATTATGGTCGTCACTGGGAAGAAGGTAATACCACAATGTGATGTACTAGTAAATGGGCATATTCTTAAGCAAGTTAATCAGTACAGTTATCTCGACACAGTCATAACATCTGATGGGAGATGCCTTGAACAGATTAGAACAAGAATTGCCATTGCGAAGGTAGCCTTTTGCAAGATGAAAAACGATCTGACCAATAAAAATATATCAATTGAAACGAGAAAAAGAGTGTTCAAGTGCTACATAGAACCTGTTCTTTTGTATGGATGTGAAGCGTTGACAATGAGCAGTCAAGCTGGAAAAAAAAACATCTGATGTATGTGGAAATGTGAACTTTTGGGGAAAATGCAAAGAATCCCATGGACAGACAGAAAAACCAATGAATAAGTCCTTCAAGTAACAAATGAAGATCGTAAACTGATTAGAGACATTAGACGTAGACAGTCAAAAATGTTGAGCATGTTATGAGAAGAAATGAATTGGAGAACTTGGTGACAACTTGCAAGATCGAGGGGAAGAGACCAAGGGTAAAACCGAGAAGTAAATACTTGGAGGGCTTGGCCACGTGGCATGGCCGAGACAGGAATACGAGGATGATCCACGAATCTGGTGATCAAGTGGGATGGCAAAACATGGCCGCCCACGCTTACCGGGATGGCACATGATGGATGGATGGAATATATACATACAGGTTTGCCATCTGCGTCCTTGTTATGGGCTTGACTTAGTATGTAGTTACAATATATACACATCTAGTCCAGCAGGAGCAGCGGCAACGTAGTGTGTAATTACACTATATACACATCTAGTCCAGCAGGAGCAGCGGCAACGTAGTGTGTAGTTACACTATATACACATCTAGTCCAGCAGTAGCCTCGGTAACGTAGTGTGTAGTTACACTATATACACATCTAGTCCAGCAGTAGCCGCGGTAACGTAGTGTGTACTTACACTAAATACACACCTAGTCTAGCAGTAGCCGCAGGTAACGTACAGTGTGTAGTTACACTATATACACATCCTAGTGTAGCAGTAGCCGCTAGTAAAGTTACAGTGTGTAGTTACACTATATAAACACCTAGTGTAGCAGTAGCCGCAGTAAAGTTACAGTGTGTAGTTACACTATATAAACACCTAGTGTAGCAGTAGCCGCAGTAAAGTTACAGTGTGTAGTTACACTATATAAACCGTAGTGCTAGCAGTAGCCGCAGTAAAAGTTACAGTGTGTAGTTACACTATATAAACACCTAGTTGTAGCAGTAGCCGCAGCAAAGTTACAGTGTGTAGTTACACTATATAAACACCTAGTGTAGCAGTAGCCGCAGTAAAGTTACAGTGTGTAGTTACACTATATAAACACCTAGTGTAGCAGTAGCCGCAGTAAAGTTACAGTGTGTAGTTACACTATATAAACACCTAGTGTAGCAGTAGCCGCAGTAAAGTTACAGTGTGTAGTTACACTATATAAACACCTAGTGTAGCAGTAGCCGCAGTAAAGTTACAGTGTGTAGTTACACTATATAAACACCTAGTGTAGCAGTAGCCGCAGTAAAGTTACAATGTGTAGTTCAACTATATAAACACCTAGTGTAGCAGTAGCCGCAGTAAAGTTACAGTGTGTAGTTACACTATATAAACACCTAGTGTAGCAGTAGCTGCGGTAACGTACAGAGTAGTTACACTATATACACAGACAGTCCACCAGGCGCCGCGGTAACGTAATGTGAATTTACACTATATACACAGACAGTCCACCAGGCGCCGCGGTAACGTAATGTGAATTTACACTATATACACAGACAGTCCACCAGGCGCCGCGGTAACGTAATGTGAATTTACACTATATACACACCCAGTCCACCAGGTGCCGCGGTAACGTAATGTGAATTTACACTATATACACACCCAGTCCACCAGGCGCCGCGGTAACATAATGTGAATTTACACTATATACACACCCAGTCCACCAGGGGCCGCTGTAACGTAATGTGAATTTACACTATATACACAGACAGTCCACCAGGCGCCGCGGTAACGTAATGTGAATTTACACTATATACACAGACAGTCCACCAGGCGCCGCGGTAACGTAATGTGAATTTACACTATATACACAGACAGTCCACCAGGCGCCGCGGTAACGTAATGTGAATTTACACTATATACACACCCAGTCCACCAGGTGCCGCGGTAACGTAATGTGAATTTACACTATATACACACCCAGTCCACCAGGCGCCGCGGTAACGTAATGTGAATTTACACTATATACACACCCAGTCCACCAGGTGCCGCGGTAACGTAATGTGAATTTACACTATATACACAGACAGTCCACCAGGTGCCGCGGTAACGTAATGTGAATTTACACTATATACACACCCAGTCCACCAGGCGCCGCGGTAACGTAATGTGAATTTACACTATATACACAGACAGTCCACCAGGCGCCGCGGTAACGTAATGTGAATTTACACTATATACACACCCAGTCCACCAGGCGCCGCAGTAACGTAATGTGAATTTACACTATATACACACCCAGTCCACCAGGCGCCGCGGTAACGTAATGTGAATTTACACTATATACACAGACAGTCCACCAGGCGCCGCGGTAACGTAATGTGAATTTACACTATATACACACCCAGTCCACCAGGCGCCGCGGTAACGTAATGTGAATTTACACTATATACACACCCAGTCCACCAGGCGCCGCGGTAACGTAATGTGAGTTTACACTATATACACACCCAGTCCACCAGGCGCCGCGGTAACGTAATGTGAATTTACACTATATACACACCCAGTCCACCAGGCGCCGCGGTAACGTAATGTGAATTTACACTATATACACACCCAGTCCACCAGGCGCCGCGGTAACGTAATGTGAATTTACACTATATACACACCCAGTCCACCAGGTGCCGCGATAACGTAATGTGAATTTACACTATATACACACCCAGTCCACCAGGCGCCGCGATAACGTAATGTGAATTTACACTATATACACACCCAGTCCACCAGGCGCCGCGGTAACGTAGTGTGAATTTACACTATATACACAGACAGTCCACCAGGCGCCGCGGTAACGTAATGTGAATTTACACTATATACACACCCAGTCCACCAGGCGCCGCGGTAACGTAATGTGAATTTACACTATATACACACCCAGTCCACCAGGCGCCGCGGTAACGTAATGTGAATTTACACTATATACACACCCAGTCCACCAGGCGCCGCGGTAACGTAATGTGAATTTACACTATATACACAGACAGTCCACCAGGCGCCGCGGTAACGTAATGTGAATTTACACTATATACACAGACAGTCCACCAGGCGCCGCGGTAACGTAATGTGAATTTACACTATATACACACCCAGTCCACCAGGCGCCGCGGTAATGTAGTGGCTAGACTCTGGCCTGCAGGCCCGGTGGTCACGGGTTTGATCTGTATCGGGGCGGATTCAGAATTTTAAAATAGACCTGAGTTCCCAGATCGAGCCAGCCTAAATTGGGCATCAAGAATCGGCTCAGCAAGTAATGGCGGCCGATACTATATCGCCCACATCGCCCTCATCACAATCTGTCTCGGCAAGTAATGACCGCCGGCTCTATACCGACCACATCACTCTCCCAGTGCCGAATGGTTTATACATGTATAAGATCAAACGCGTTCTTTACTTATTTAATGATATAGTACAGCAAGAACTTTACAGATCGTAGATGGCCTCACGTCCTGCTGGAAGAACTCTTGATCCATTGATAGCTCGCCTGCCTTGTGCATTTTCATGTGTCCACTGTCGTACTGGACAGCTCCTGCTCCATCTTACAGTAAGCAGGCCTTTCACTACGATTCGTTCTAAACCCAAGGGAAGTTTGATGTCGCCGACATACTTCAGTTTCTGAAGCATGGATTCTAATTTCGAGACGGCTTTCTTAAATGTTTATATCTTTTAGGACAGTGGTTCTCAACAGGTGGGGAATGCCCCATCCCCCTCCCCCGGGGAGGTTTTCCATGTGGGGAACAAGATTAATTCAACATAGCGTTAATACAAGAACCGATTATTTTATAGTTTTTCTCTCCAAACTTTACGGTTCTGTACTTCTCGCCCTTCCATTTTCATGTATATTTTGTACGGGAGGGGGAGAATTTATAGGAAGGAAATACGAATATGGGGGGGGGGGGGGGGTTGGTATGACTTTCTGAACATAGTGTAAAGGGGTGCATGGGCAAAAAAAAAAAGGTTGAGAACCACTGTTTTAGAATGTCTGTTTCTCTTGGTCCACTGTAGTGTAATAATTGTGTCTGTAATATTTACATTGAAAATACTTCATCTTATATATCACAATGCAGCACAAATGTCAATGCAAGGATGCTTACGAAGGAGACCCCAACAAAGGTTGCACAATCAAGAACACGTGCCAATCAAGTATTTGTGGACCCAATGGTGTCTGTGAGACCACAGCGCCTTATAGCTACAGGTATACCCATCTAGAATGTCCCCAATGTTTGTCTGGCTTTGACTACACTTTAGTCTTCCACACTGCCGCGCTATCCTTAATGTTTGTAGTATGAACATGAGACTTCTCTTATTTGAGAAGGCTATATGAATATCCACTTCCAAAGAATTAGAGGTGTGATTAACATCTTCAAATTATATGTTAGCAAACAATCATCCATAACTGGACTCAGACCTGGTACATTTTACCTCAGCCTGTCCATTTTATTGTCGGTGCATGTGGCTGTCCGTCTATCTATCTATCTATATACATGTCTGCCTGCTTGCCTGCCTGTCTGTCAGTCTAAATAACTATCCATGTGTATAACCTATTAGCCGCTGCCCCCCCCCCCCCTCCCCAAATTACTGATTGGTGCAATGTTACACATACACAATTGCAACTGTTTGTGTGGAACATTACAATTTATTGCATGTGTTTATTATTTCATCTGTTTTTGTTTGTTTACATTACATGTCACGGACTGTGTCTAGTATTACTTCATCTACATTTGTGTTTGAAACATTACACTTTACCTCCTGTGGCTAATATTATTTCACATACATTTGTATCTGAAACATTACATTTGAATTGTTGTGTCTAATATTCCACATACCGTTTTGTTTGAAACATTACATTTGACATCCTGTACATAATAACCAAAGAAGAAAACGCAATTCACCTAAAAGAATACCCATTGAAACAAGTACAGAGTTTTAAATACTTAGGAAGTGTAATATCATCAAATGGGAAATCAGATGACGAGATCAAAAATAGATGTAATAAAGCAAACCAACTCACGGGATAAATGGCACCAATACTAAAGAACTAACCCGTATCAATAGATACTTAAAAAACACACTCTACAACACAATCTTCCTACCAACTCTATGCCAAACCTGGACAACGACAGAAAAAAAAAATTACAACAACGGAAATGAGATTCCTGAGAAGAATACCAATGTATCAAGAAGAGAGAAAATAAGAAAGGAAGAAATTAGGACTAAAGTGAGGGTTATAGCTGCGCTATTTCATTAGAAAACAGCAAGTTAAACGTTTCGACCATATAACTAATATTATACCACAATAAGCAATGATGTACAGACCAAACGGAACCAGATGGACAGCAAGAATAACAAAATCCCTGGGAATCGTGATATATGAAGCTTATAAACGGGCAATCTCCCGATGGTTATGCCTCACCTTGACATCGTAACGCACAAGAGGAACAAGCTGAGTAATGTTTGAAACATTGCGCTTGACCTGGTCAGTCTAGTTTTATTTTATCTACACTTATGTTTAAAACATTACATTTGACCTGGTCAGTCTAGTTTTATTGTATCTACACTTATGTTTAAAACATTACATTTGACCTCCTGTGTCTAATATTATTTCATCTACAGGTGTTCTTGCAATGAAGGCTACACATGGGTCGGAAAAAAGTGTGAGAGAAATAAAACTACGGTAGGCTATTCTACTTTTCATAAAGACCATTCAAGATTATCACTAAATTAAAGTCATGAGACATATGTTTCTATACTATAGCCGTTACTAAACATTACACTTCTACTAGTAATGCGATGTGGAGATGTCTGTTGCGTTAAATACAGATCCTGTGCCTCACCGGTGGCACCAGAGGGCTATGAAGTTTTTACGGAACTTTTTCTGCCATATGTCCTTGACCTACACCACGGAAACATGGTCATTACAGGCCTGAACCGAATTGATAGAGAAGCTAGGAATTGGTGACCATATTAATCAGTGACCAGACACCAAGAAATTAAAAATGCCTGTGGCACTCATCAGCCCGCCGGTCTCCCTGGTCGAGAGGTTAGCAGCTTTCTCCGTAACCCCGAATACTCTCGTAGTTGACGTGAGCGCACGAGAATTGGAAGCGGTTCGAGTCGCGCCAGTGACTTATGAGATTATGGAGCCGGTCGCTCAGAAAGCAATGGCAAACTACTGTGCGTAATCTTGCCAAAGAAATCAACAATCAGATTAAAGATGCTGATGTTGACAGCGATGTCCTGTAAAGGATATGCAAAACTTTTTAACGCATCAGCCCAGCACACATCTTTGGTCAATGATGTCAATCGAAGATCTACTCTACACATCTGACAAATGGGTTTTAATGTCTTACGAGATGAATCGTTGCCAAATGACATTAAGGTTCAAATATAACTCGACGGTAACTAGATTGTAAACACGAAAGCCTCAAACAATATATTGCAGGATTCATTGCCTGGCTTATTTCGGCACAGTTCGTTAGAGGTATATTGGTGTACATATCATACACATTAAATTAATTAATTGAATAATACTTAGGCAGAGTCATTTAAAACACAAAATCACGGGTATTGTTGACATTTGAAGCATTTGGTATCCCCACAACAATTTCAAATTTAATACGAACTCTTTCTGTTTGCTTTAAAGAGATAAAATGCACACGCAAAGTCAGAGGTTAAATAGAAAAGAAACATCTTGACTGGGATTGGAACACACGATCACACGGTCGAAAGGCAAACTTGCTAGTCATTGCACCAATAATGATTAGTTACAATTGAATTTGTTTTTATTCATACATTTAGTTTCCGGCCACATGAGATCCAAGACTTGCAGATAGGGAAAGCTAACCTAGTATAAGTACCTCTGATGCCGAAGACGATTCGCCTGATGGGAGATACATTGTTATTAGGGACAGCTAATGTGTACGCAAAATTCAGTCCAGCAGTAATAGAATTAGCGTGTATCGACTACACTTGAGCTCAAAGCCAGCGAGCGTAAAAAGAAAATCGTTTAACGTTTACTTGACAAATACAAAACGGCATTCTTCTTACAATTGTAATGTCCTTATTTGTCTTGTCTATTTGTAACGTGTTTCCCTAAAACCTTGCAACACGAACACCTGACAGAAATATGTAAATGAAGACGAGCACAAACAATTAGTTTTATCTTTTAGAATGCCGCCTCTGGTGTCCAGTTGGATGATTCCGAGCGTTGAAGTGTAACATTCGTGTGTACAAGCGACTGCGTAAGACGTGTTCACATCAGCGTTGTAAAACTATAATAAATTAATCTTGCGTACTATCAAACTGTGTTTCCACGGAAAGGCAGTTCTCTAATTGTTATCAAAGTGTGATTTCATGGAAAGACAGTGCTCTAATTGTTATCAAAGTATGATCACATGAGAGGGCAGTGCTCTAATTGTTATCAATGTGTGATTCCAGGCGATGGCTGAGCTCTAATTGTAATCAATGTGTGATTATATGTGATGGCATAGCTCTAACTTCTACCAATGAATGATTATATGAGAGATCAGGCTCTAATTAGTATCAAAGTTTGATTCTATGAGAGGGCTGTGCTCTAATTGTAATCAAAGTGTAATTCCACGGAAGGACAGTGCTCTAAATGTTATCAAATTGTGATTCAATGAGAGGGCCGAGCTCTGATTCTTATCAACGTAGGATTATATGAGAGAGCACTGCTCTAATTGTTATCAGCGTTGTATCATATGAGTGAGTAGTGCTAAATGTATTACTGCATCGTGCAATTATAACCTCGTTATTTTATAAATAAGCATGACCTCTCACCTGTTGGTAACTATAGTTTTCAATGTGTATGTTGTCAAGTGCGTTCTCTAGTATCTAATTGCTTCTTCTCCTTCCATGAGCTCAAAACAATACATGTATGTTTTAGTTATGAACTGTCTTAGAGGCTTCAAAGCGTTCCCCAATTGATATTTCTGTGTAATGCCTGGGTAGTAAAGTCGTCAACCTGATATTTAATCAGTGCCACTTAATCTTTACAAATACGCAATACTTCTTACGGCGTGTAACAAGGCCTTTTACAAATAACCAAATACATCTTACCGCATGTAGCAGGGCTCTTTATTTGTATTTACCATTAATAATTATTTCTACGAGTAGTTCTTACAAGAAAACGGCGATCTGACCTGACCGTGTCCTTGATTGTGACAACTGTTGACTAATGTGTTGTGAACTACAATGTCTTGACAGTATTGGCCGTGTACAAGCTACAGTAAAGGGTCCCTTGTCACGCCCTGGTGCCTGTTGGATATGTGGTGCTATACTTATACTGTTGACCAACCGGCACTCGATGGCTGATGCGGTCAATATCACACCAACCGCCTATACTTCCTAGAACAGTCCTAGTACTAATTTTAGGTCGGGTCAACCTGAGAGCTTAGGTCAGTGAAACTAATGTCCACCCCCAATGGGAATCGAACATATGATCATCTGGCCGACAAGCAATCGTGCTTGCCACTGCACCACAGCAGCTACATGTTATCTACGAGTATATGACAAGACACTGCCTGGCCTAAAAAAGCCTTGTTTAAACCAATGCTGAGTGTGGCTTCGTTTTCATCTGCCTGGCTCTGTCTGCCTGTCTGTGTGTCTGCCTGAGATGTAAGTAATCACTAATGTATCCTTGTGTTCGCTAAATAACGTTTCTGCTTACATGACCGTTTAACCTTATATACATGCCAGAGTGTCTCTCCACGATTGTCTACATTTATGTAAAACATCATACTTCAGTCACCATCTTCTATCTTCTAACTGCAGGAAACTGTCATAGACCTCATTACAGATCAGCCAGATGTTAGCACAAAGCACCCACAGATTAAGGTAAGTATGTTATAATTTATCCAGTAATTCGTAAATACACTTTTCACAATGTTGACTGTACGTACCATTGACTCCATCAGTGATTTTAATAGCTATAGCATACTTAACCAATGAATACTCTAAGTACAAGAGACTATATCTATGATTACGTTAATCACCGAATTCTGTATCAATGTATATGGCAAGTAGCTGACTAAATATTCATGGCAAGTCGTGCAAGCATGTACATGAAATGTTGCCGTCTTTTTTGCCATGATTTATCATGTTAGATCCATCACTGGGATGTAGATTGGCTGATGTTACAGGGTCCAAAATTGCAATCTATGCTTGACATCCTGGGCAAATACTAATCTGTGGAACATCCTGGGCAGACACTAATCTGTGGAACATCCTGGGCAGACACTAATCAGTGAAACATTATGGGTAGACACCAACCTGTGGTATATCTTAGGTAGACACTAACCTCTGGGACATACTGGGCACAGACTAATCTATGGAACATTCTGGGCACAGACTAATCTGTGGAACATTCTGGGCACAGACTAATCTGTGGAACATTCTGGGCAGACACTAATCAGTGGAATATCCTGGACAGACACTAATCAGTGGAATATCCTGGGCAGACACTAATCAGTGGAATATCCTGGACAGACATTAAGCAGTTGAATATTCTTGTTTGACATTAGTCTGTGAGACATCCCGAGTTCTTTAGGCTGTTTACCCAAAGTGAACCAATACCAAGTTCTTCAAGTTTTTCTACCCGAAGTGAATCAATCCCCAGTTCTTCAATTTGTTTACCCGACATGAATCAATCCCCGGATCTTCAATTTGTTTACCCGAAGAGAACTAATCCCTAGTTCTTCAATTTGTTTATTTGAATTGAACCAATCTCCATTTCGTTCTTTAAGTTGTTTGCCAGAAGTGAACCAATCTCCAGTTCGTCATGCTTGTCCAGCCTTATGCTGTGGATCATAAATACATTTTAATTTATAAAAAAAAACTGGGGTGTGTCCTTTGTTCAAAATATTGTCCGCTATTTCATCATTATGCTATCAGCATTTGTAAAATATCATTCTCTGCAGCAAACAGGTAGAGAATCAGCTGTTCTGAGACAACACAGAGGTACATGATCGGCAGACACAAATATAATGATGACAGATAGATAACAGTGACATGACTGCCAATCATTCATTATGAGAGAAAAGTGCTCTAATTGTTATCAAAATGTGATTTCATGGGAAGACAGTGCTCCAATTGTTATTAAGGTGTTACTATATGAGAGAACAGTGCTCAAATTGTTATCAGCGTTGTATCATATGAGTGAGTAGTGCTAATCATATTACTGCCTAGTGCAGTTATAACCTCGTTATTCTATAAACAAACATATATGTATTGTTTGGCGATTATGGAAAAGAAGAAGGAAGTATAGACTAGAGGACACACTAGACAACATACAAGTTGAAAGCTACTATTACCGAGCGGGATTCGAACCTGCCGGTAACTATAACTTTCAATGTTTATGTTGTCAAGTGCGTTCTCTAGTATCTACTTCCTTCTTCTCCTTTCATGAGCTCAAAACAATACATGCATGTTTATTTATGAACTGTCTTAGAGGCTTCAAGGCGTTCCCCAATTGTTACTTCTGTGTAATGTCTGGGTAGTAAAGTCTTTACGATTGTCTGCCTTTATGTAAAACTCAAACTTCAGTCACCATCTTCTATCGTCTAACAGCCGAAATTTGCCATGGACCTCCTTAAAGATAAGCCAGATTTTATCACACAGCATTTAATTAAGGTAAGTATGTTATAATTTACCCAGTGATTATGATTCGTAAATAAACTTTTCACAATGTTGACTGTACGTACTATTGACTCTAACAGTGATAGCCAAAGCATACTTAACCAATGATTACTCTAAGTACAAGAGACTATTTCAATGATTACGTTAATCACCGAATTCTGTATCAATGTGTATGGCAAGAAGCTGACTAAATATTCATGGCAAGTATCAGGTGGGTGGGTGCAGACGTGCTTGCCAGAACATGAAATGTTGTCTTTTTTGTCATGATTTATCATGATGGATCCATCACTGGGATGTGGATTCGGTGATGTTATAGGGTCGAAGATTGCAATCTATGCTTGACATCCTGGGCAGACACTAATCAGTGGAACATCCTGGCAGACACTAATCAGTGGAATATCCTGGGCAGACACTAATCAGTGGAACATCCTGGCAGACACTAATCAGTGGAACATCCTAGGCAGACACTTTTTTTTTTTTAAGCATGTCCTTTACAGGACTTAGCTGTCAACACCAGCATCTTTCAGCTGTATGTTGATCTCTTGGCAAGATTACGCTCAGTAGTTTACCATTGCTTTCTGAGCGGCCGGCTCAGTATCCCGCAAGTCACGAGCGGGGGTCGAACCGCCTCAGCTCTCGCTCCGCTACGAGACTCTGCGCGATAAACGGGATTACAGAGAGAAAGTGTTGTAACCCCACAGCCAGAGAGACCGGCAGGCAGACACTAATCAGTGGAATATCCTGGTTTGAGGTTAATCTGTGAGACATCCCAAGTTCTTCAAGTGCTTCTACCCGAAGTGAATCAATCCCCAGTTCGTCACTTTGTTTACCCGAAGTGAATCAATCCCAAGATCTTCAGTTTGTTTACCCGAAGAGAACTAATCCCCAGTTGTCCAATTTGTTTATTTGAACTGAACCAATCTCCAGTTCGTTCTTTAAGTTGTTTCCCAGAAGTGAACCAATCCCAAGTTCTTATGTTCGTCCAGCCTTATGCTGTGGATCATAAATACATTACAATTTAAACACAACTGGATTGTCCGCTATTTCATAATTATGCTATCAGCATTTGTAAAATATCTGTCTCTGCAGCAAGCAAGTAGAGAATCAGCGCCTTCTGAGATAATACAGAGGCGCATTATCGGCAGTAACAAATATAATGATCACAGATAGATAACAGTGACATGATGACAGATAGATAACAGTGACATGATGACAGATAGATAACAGTGACATGATGACAGATAGATAACAGTGACATGATGACAGATAGATAACAGTGACATGATGACAGATAGATAACAGTGACATGATGACAGATAGATAACAGTGACATGATGACAGATAGATAACAGTGACATGATCGCCACACATCAACATCATCATGTAGCAGCTACTTGGCAAAATGTCACCCCACTCACGCCCAGCCTCTTCTTCCAGGAGCCATGCCTTCCATCATTGTTCTGTCTAAACCACTGTCACCTTCCATCATTGTTCTGTCTAAACCACTGTCCCCTTCCATCATTGTTCTGTCTAAACCACTGTCACCTTCCATCATTGTTCTGTCTAAACCACTGTCACCTTCCATCATTGTTCTGTTTAAACCACTGTCAGCTTCAATCATTGTTCTGTCTAAACCACTGTCACCTTCCAACATTATTCTGTCTAAACCACTGTCCCCTTCCAGGAGCCATGACTTCCATCATTGTTCTGTCTAAACCACTGTCACCTTCCATCATTGTTCTGTCTAATCCACTGTCCCCTTCCATCATTGTTCTGTCTAAACCACTGTCCCCTTCCAGGAGCCATGCCTTCCATCATTGTTCTGTCTAAACAACTGTCCCCTTCCAGGAGCCATGCCTTCCATCATTGTTCTGTCTAAACCACTGTTCCCTCCCACCATTGTTCTGTCTAAACCACTGTCCCCTTCCAGGAGTCATGCATTCCATCATTGTTCTATCTTATTCACTGTCCCCTTCCAGGAGCCACGCCTTCCATCATTGTTCTGTCTAAACCACTGTTCCCTCCCATCATTGTTCTGTCTAAACCACTGTTCCCTCCCATCATTGTTCTGTCTAAACCACTGTCCCCTTCCATCATTGTTCTATCTTATTCTCAGTCCCCTTCCATCATTGTTCTATCTTATTTACTGTCCCCTTCCAGGAGCCATGCCTTCCATCATTGTTCTGTCTAAACCACTGTCACCTTCCATCATTGTTCTGTCTAAACCACTGTCACCTTCCATCATTGTTCTGTCTATACCACTGTCACCTTCCATCATTGTTCTGTCTAAACCACTGTCACCTTCCATCATTGTTCTGTCTAAACCACTGTCCCCTTCCATCATTGTTCTGTCTAAACAACTGTCACCTTCCATCATTGTTCTGTCTAAACCACTGTCCCCTTCCATCATTGTTCTGTCTAAACCACTGTCACCTTCCATCATTATTCTGTCTAAACCACTGTCCCCTTCCAGGAGCCATGCCTTCTATCATTGTTCTGTCTAAACCACTGTCACCTTCCATCATTCTTCTGTCTAAACCACTGTCCCCTTCCTTCATTGTTCTGTCTAAACCACTGTCACCTTCCAGGAGACATGCCTTCCATCATTGTTCTGTCTAAACCACTGTCCCCTTCCAGGAGCCATGCCTTCCATGATTGTTATGTCTAAACCACTGTTCCCTCCCATCATTATTCTGTCTACACCACTATCCCCTTCCAAGAGTCATGCCTTCCATCATTGCTCTATCTTATTCACTGTCCCCTTCCAGGAGCCATGCCTTCCATCATTGTTCTGTCTAAACCACTGTTCCCTCCCATCATTGTTCTGTCTAAACCACTGTCCCCTTCCAGGAGTCATGCCTTCCATAATTGTTCTATCTAATTAACTGTCCCCTTCCAGGAGCCCTGCCTTCCATCATTGTTCTGTCTAAACCACAGTCGCCTTCCAGGAGCCATGCCTTCCATCATTGTTGTCTAAACCACTGTTCCCTCCCATCATTGTTCTGTCTAAACCACAGTCGCCTTCCAGGAGTCATGCCTTCCATCATTGTTCTATCTAATTCACTGTCCCCGTCCAGGAGCCCTGCCTCCCATCATTGTACTGTCTAAACCACAGTCGCCTTCCAGGAGTCATGCCTTCCATCATTGTTCTATCTAATTCACTGTCCCCGTCCAGGAGCCCTGCCTCCCATCATTGTACTGTCTAAACCACAGTCGCCTTCCAGGAGTCATGCCTTCCATCATTGTTCTGTCTAATTCACTGTCCCCTTCCAAGAGCCCTGCAATCCATCATTGTTCTGTCTAAATCACTGTCCCCGTCCAGGAGCCCTGCCTCCCATCATTGTACTGTCTAAACCACAGTCGCCTTCCAGGAGTCATGCCTTCCATCATTGTTCTGTCTAATTCACTGTCCCCTTCCAAGAGCCCTGCCATCCATCATTGTTCTATCTAAACAACTGTCACCTTTACAACGGCCGCCTTCCATCATTGTTCTGTCTAATTCACTGTCACCTTCCAAGAGCCCTGTCTTCCATCATTGTTCTGTCTAAATTACTGTCACCTTTCAGGTTTCATATCTTCCATCATTGTTCTGTCTAAACCAATCACCTTCTATCATTGTTCTATCTAAACCACTGTCCCCTTCCATCATTGCTCTGTATAAACCACTGTCACCTTCCATGAGCCATGCTTTCCATCATTGTTCTGTCTAAACCACTGTCACCTTCTAGGAGCCATGCCTTCCATCATTGTTCTGTCTAAACCACTGTTCCCTCCAATCATTGTTCTGTCTAAACCACTGTCACCTTCCAGGAACCATGCCTTCCATCAATGTTCTGTCTAAATCACTGTCACCTTCCAGGAGCCATGCCTTCCATCATTGTTCTGTCTAAACCACTGTCACCTTCCATCATTGTTCTGTCCAATCCACTGTCCCCTACCATCATTGTTCTGTCTAAACCACTGTCACCTTCAAGGAGCCATGCCTTCCATCATTGCTCTGTATAAACCACTGTCACCTTCCAGGAGCCATGCCTTCCATCATTGTTCTTTCTAAACCACTGTCACCTTCCATCATTGTTCTGTCTAATCCACTGTCCCCTTCCATCATTGTTCTGTCTAAACCACCGTCCCCTTCCAGTAGCCATGCCTTCCATCATTGTTCTGTCTAAATCACTGTCACCTTCCTTCATTGTTCTGTCTAAACCACTGTCACCTTCCATCATTGTTCTGTCTAAACCACTGTCACCTTCCAGGAGCCATGTCTTCCATCACTATTCTGTCTACACCACTGTCACCTTCCATCATTGTTTTGTCTAAAACACTGTCACCTTCCATCATTGTTCTGTCTAAACCATTGTCACCTTCCATCATTGTTCTGTCTAAACCACTGCCCCCTTCTATCATTGTTCTGTCTAAACCACTGTCACCTTCCATCATTGTTCTGTCTAAACCACTGTCATCTTCCATCATTGTTCTGTCTAAACCACTGTCACCTTCCATCATTGTTCTGTCTAAACCACTGTCACCTTCCATCATTGTTCTGTTTAAACCACTGTCACCTTCCATCATTGTTCTGTCTAAACAAATGTCATCTTCCATCATTGTTCTGTCTAAACCACTGTCACCTTACATCATTGTTCTGTCTAAACCACTGTCCCTTCCATTATTGTTCTGTCTAAACCACTGTCACCTTCCATCATTGTTCTGTCTAAACCACTGTCACCTTCCATCATTGTTCTGTCTAAACCTCTTTCACCTTCCATCATTGTTGTGTCTAAACCACCTTCGCCTTACAGGAGCCATTACTTCCATCATTGTTCTGTCTAAACCACTGTCACCTTCCAGGAGCCATGCCTTCCATCATTGTTCTGTCTAAACCACTGTCATCTTCCAGGAGCCATGCCTTCCATCATTGTTCTGTCTAAACCACTGTCACCTTCTAGGATCCATGCCTTCCATCATTGTTCTGTCTAAACCACTGTCACCATCCAGGAGCCATGTCTTTCATCATTGTTGTGTCTAAACCTCTGTCACTTTCCATCATTGTTGTGTCTAAACCACTGTCACCTTCCAGGAGCCATGCCTTCCATCATTGTTCTGTCTAAACCACTGTCACCTTCCATCATTGTTCTGTCTAAACCACTGTCCCCTTCCAGGAGCCATGCCTTCCATCATTGTTCTGTCTAAACCACTGTCATCTTCCAGGAGCCATGCCTTCCATCATTGTTCTGTCTAAACCACTGTCACCTTCCAGGAGCCATGTCTTCCATCATTGTTGTGTCTAAACCTCTGTCACCTTCCATCGTTGTTGTGTTTAAACCACTGTCACCTTCCATCATTGTTCTGTCTAAACCACTGTCACCTTCCAGGAGCCATGCCTTCCTTTATTGTTCTGTCTAAACCACTGTCACCGTTACAATATCCTTGTCATTTCAGGCTCCATGGTTTGATGTTGGTTGTGAAACATTTCCCTCTATATGTTAAGCTCATTGCGACAAAGAAATCTATTCAATAAAGACATGCCCATGTTTATTGACCCATATTTTATATGACGTCATTCTTCTTTGGGCCTGCTATCTGGAGCAGACATCGGTGGCCATGGCTCCAATTGACTTTGTGAATCGATATTTGGATGAAGTTGGTGTTGCATATACTATGTGTGGTTTAGCTGTTTAAGCTCTCCACATACATCTTGTTCTGTCTTCCTCTACCACTCCTGACTACTTTTACTGCACATCAGACTACTTAATTTCTCGGTTTTATCCCTTCTTTTGTGTAACGGACCTAGTGTTACTAATTCCAGGTAATTTATTATCTCTCTCACAATAATTGTACACAGAGACGGGCTCTTGGTCCGTCGCACTTAAGAACTTTTATTTCTGAATTGGAGCGTCGCAAATATAACAGCGACTGCTCGTCATACAAACGATGCAACGCAATGGTGTCGGTACTAAATATATGCTATACAAGAAGTATGTACACACAATACTCTATGTGCAAACACTCACGCTTGCATACAATCTAACCATTGCTTTCAGGCAGCATTCAACTCGTCGTTGTCTCACTCAATCAGAGCACGCCCGGCATCTCGCAGTTATACAGCTCGTCTTCTAGCAATTACACAACTCGGCAATCGTAATAACTTTCACTTGTCTCTCGAGTCAGTTGCAAACAGTCCTCTCTCAAACACGCCCGCCCCCGTCGCTGGACTTGCACACTCTGTCTGGTCTCTGTCCATACCTTCCTACCACGTGTCCTGTGACCTCGTGATTCTTGCTGGGCTGTTCGTCTCGAGTCTGTCCTGCGTTGCAGGCTAACTGTCCCTGACCTCTCGGTGTTTGTCAACAGTCGTGACCTGTCTCGGTACTATCATACCTGTCTCACACGCCAGTCCCAGTCAATTGACTGTCTTCCTGCTATGTCTACTCTATCGGCTTAGTCTGTTGTGTCTACATGTATAATTAGTTCTATGACAGTTGATAAACCCCATAAAGACCTTTTTTCTTGATTTTGATGACTGGTTTTGTCATATCTGTAGCTATCATTACCACAGTATATGTTTTCTTCTCTGTTCAGTTTAATCTCAATATTCTTCTAAACAACTGCATTTCAGCTCCCGTCAATTTCCGGCTATTCAGTTACTCACTGTCCAGCATTTGAATCCGCCCATAAGAACAGGACACCCGACTTTTCAGTGAGCCATATTTTCGCACAAGTCATGACCTTTCTGTCGCTTATGATGTTGCACATAATAGTGACATATCTTTGGATGGGGCGTTCCTTTAATTCCCTCTGTGTCACACCATTCCCCGAATGTTAATATGTAGCCTAGTACCTAAATGATGTTTATACATTTACTGTGCAGAGAGCACTTTGGGATATACTTTCCTGAAAACTTCAAAGCATTCAGTTTTACTAACGTTTAATGGTAATTCCTCCCTTCTGTTCGCTACCAACTCCACCTTGTCTAAAATGATTTGCAGACTACAATCAGGCGACTATTAAAAGTGTGATATTTGTGTATCTTAGAATATTGAAATTTTGAGACAGTGTGGCATATATTTCATACGTCCCTGTAGGAACAGTGCACATTTTGATGTGTCCCAAGCGCGAAGATGGTGATTCTGGTTAAGCCAGTGAATCAGATAGTTATTCTGTGACATGTATGATTGTGTGACTTGAAGGTCATGTCATATGTATGACTATGGGACATGTATGATTATGTGACTTGATGGTCATGTATGACTATGTGACATATATGATTATGTGACTTGATGGTCATGTAATATGTATGACTATGTGACATATATGATTGTGTGACTTGATGGTCATGTATGGCTATGTGACATATATGATTGTGTGACTTGATGGTCATGTATGACTATGTGACATATATGATTGTGTGACTTGATGGTCATGTATGACTATGTGACATATATGATTGTGTGACTTGATGGTCATGTAATATGTATGACTATGTGGCATATATGATTGTGTGACTTGATGGTCATGTATGACTATGTGACATATATGATTGTGTGACTTGATGGTCATGTACGACTATGTGACATATATGATTGTGTGACTTGATGGTCATGTATGACTATGCGACATATATGATTGTATGACTTGATGGCCATGTATGACTATGTGACATATATGATTGTGTGACTTGATGGTCATGTACGACTATGTGACATATATGATTGTGTGACTTGATGGTCATGTACGACTATGTGACATATATGATTGTGTGACTTGATGGTCATGTATGACTATGTGACATATATGATTGTGTGACTTGATGGTCATGTACGACTATGTGACATATATGATTGTGTGACTTGATGGTCATGTACGACTATGTGACATATATGATTGTGTGACTTGATGGTCATGTATGACTATGTGACATATATGATTGTGTGACTTGATGGTCATGTATGACTATGTGACATATATGATTGTGTGACTTGATGGTCATGTATGACTATGTGACATATATGATTGTGTGACTTGATGGTCATGTAATATGTATGACTATGTGGCATATATGATTGTGTGACTTGATGGTCATGTATGACTATGTGACATATATGATTGTGTGACTTGATGGTCATGTCATATATATGACTATGTGACATATATGATTGTGTGACTTGATGGTCATGTATGACTATGTGACATGTATGATTATGTGACTTGATGGTCATGTATGACTATGTGACATGTATGATTATGTGACTTGATGGTCATGTATGACTATGTGACATATATGATTGTGTGACTTGATGGTCATGTATGACTATGTGACATATATGATTGTGTGACTTGATGGTCATGTATGACTATGTGACATGTATGATTATGTGACTTGATGGTCATGTATGACTATGTGACATGTATGATTATGTGACTTGATGGTCATGTATGACTATGTGACATATATGATTATGTGACTTGATGGTCATGTATGACTATGTGACATGTATGATTATGTGACTTGATGGTCATGTAATATGTATGACTATGTGACATGTATGATTATGTGACTTGATGGTCATGTATGACTATGTGACATATATGATTATGTGACTTGATGGTCATGTATGACTATGTGACATATATGATTATGTGACTTGATGGTCATGTATGACTATGTGACATATATGATTATGTGACTTGATGGTCATGTATGACTATGTGACATGTATTATTATGTGACATGTATGACTATGTGACATATATGATTATGTGACACATATTTCATGTTTTTTTTGCGCTCACTCGTCTTGAACTCAAGCGTAGTCCGCCATGTTCTACTACTTCTATTGTACTGGACTGATTTTTGCGCGTGGATTATCTTTCCCTATTACCAGTGTCCCTCGTCATCAGGCGAACCCACTTCGACTTCAGAGGTACTTGTAAGTTACATCCACAAGGCAAGGACGAGAAGTCAACATTTTGGTCCAAATATCACACATGATTATTTCACATGTAAGATTATGTGACATATGATTATGTGACACACAAGATTTTGTGATATATATTGTGCATTTTCTCCTAGGCAAATTGCACGTTCATAAAAGAAGGTGAAACAAACTGTACTTGTCCTGAATTTATGGAAGTTGATGGTACCACATGTAGGCGGAGGACGATAGCAGAAGAGATTATGGAACACCCAAAACTGGCTAGTCTCATTCGGATAATGAAGGTCAGTGAATAGATTAAACATTAACATGGTCGAAAGATCCGAGGAAGGTCAGTACATATATTAACTATTAACATTGTTGAAAGACGTGAGAAAGGTCAGAACATATATTAACTATTAACATTGTTGAAAGATGTGAGAAAGGTCAGTAAATAGATTAAACATTAACATACTAGTGAAATGTGCAAAAAGTGAGTAAACAGATGAAACTTTAACATAGTTGAGACAGAATATGTGGTAATTTCAAGAGAAGGAGTGGCTAAAAACTCTGGCCACATACAAATAGATAATATGACCATTAAAAGAACGGAAACATACAAATACCTGGGTACAATCTTCAACTGCCCAACATCATAAGGGAAGAAATACAAACTAGAATCAATTCTGGAAATAAGATATACTATGCACTACAACATCTACTAAAACCAAAGGCGCTATCTGGCAACACCAAGATCACAATATACAAAACACTGATCAGACCAGTTGTGCTGTATGGCTCTGAAACCTGGAGTAAAACGAAAGGAGACGAAGCCTTGCTACAAACCTTTGAGAACAAAATTTTAAGACGCATCTTTGGACCCATTAGGAATACACAAAGCGGAGAGTGGAAAAGAACCAGTAACAAAGACATTTATGAACTGTTTAAGTCCCCGCTAATCACTGGTATCATGAAGGCTAATAGACTACAATGGCTGGGGCATATAGAAAGAATGGAAGATAATAGGGAAACAAAACTCGCTTACACTCAGGAAATAAATGACCGTAGACCCCGAGGTAGACCAAGAAGACGGTGGAGAGATAATATATATACAGACCTACACGCACTGGAATCAACGAGTGGCAAGAGAAGGTCAACTAGAGAGACGAATGGAGACGGATTGTATCTGCAGCAAAGAACCTCAATAGCTCGGAACGCTGAAGAAGAAGAAGAAGACAATATATATATATATATATATATATATATATATATATATATATATATATATATATATATATATATATATATATATATATATATATATATATATATATATATATATATAAGCATAGAGGAGAAGCCTAATAGATGTACATGCTCTCATGGAAACCAAGCGAAACATAACAGTTTACTGTATGGCTTACTTTTTTTAATTGTTTCAAAGCCCATTCATTAATTCAGTAGCATGTCCTTTGCAGAACCTCGCTCCCATAGCAACCTTGCGGAAAACCTCTCGATCATAAGCAAGATGTCCAGCGACTGATACATGCGACACATCCTGCACCCATCTTCTCTTTGGTCTTCCTCTTCCTCTCTTCCCAGGCATATACCCCTCCATTATTGTTCTCTCCAAACTTTCATGACGTCTCAAGTGACCAAAATATTTCAATATTCTTTGTTTTATCGTCTTTAATAGCCAACCTTCTTCAATATTCAGCGCTTGAAGTATGGATGCATTTGTTCATTTCTTTACCCAAGATGTTCTTAGATCTCGTCAAAAACAAGTATATTCAAAGGCATTTATACGCTGTTCAGCTTCTTTAGTAAGTGTCCAGGTCTCAAAGGCGTATGTTGCAATGGGAAAGATGCAAGCTCTTAAAAATCTAAGATATCCTTATTGATAAAATATCGCCAAACGGGACCTCCTATTTGGACATACTTGGGACACCGTGTTGCTTGTTTTGTTTCGTGGCATCTTCCGCAATTGCAACGAATAGACATTTACATTATACTGCATGTTAATTTGATTGTACGACCATATTTAGTGCAAACCTGTTTTGTGCTTGGCACTGAAAATAACTTATGGACACCATGCACATGGCCCTCAAAAAACATCACATACTGTCAATCGAGGTTTCTTACCTTTATTCTTCCCAAGAAATAACTTACTCCCAGCGGCTACTTAAATAGAGACATATACCAACAGGATATCCCTTATTCTGCCCATCACATTTATTGATTGACATGATATGGAATCTAGACATGAAATGTTATGACCTTCTTTGGTATTGATAGGATTACGTCACCTTAATGTTACTTAGGGAGGTCACAGGATATTGCTTAGCAACTGTGAATAATTGCCAACAGCATACTAGATGTGGTAGATACAGGCCATACATGTGTTGTGTTCTTTCCTCAGATTGCGAATGATTCCAACAACATACTAGATGTTGTAGATACAAGCCATACATATGTTGTGTTCATTCCTCAGATTGTGAATAATGCCAACATACTAGATGTGATATGTGTGAGCCATAAATGTGTTGCGTTCTTTCCTCAGATTGTGAATGATTCCAACAGCATACTAGATGTGGTGGATGTAAGACATATATTTGTTGCGTTCTTTCCTCAGATTGCGAATGATTCCAACAACATACTAGATGTGGTAGATACAAGTAATACATGTTTTGTTTTCTTTACTCAACTTGTGTATGATTCCAACAACATACTAGATATGGTAGATAGAAGCCATGCATATGTTGTATTCTTTCGTCAGGCTGCGAGTGATTCCAACAACATACTAGACGTGGTAAATTCAAACTACACATTCTTCGCCCCAGATCTTCGTGCCTTTAAGAAGAAATTTAAGAAAAATAAGAAGAGCCTTGAATACTGGAGTCGAGAAGAAAATGCCTTATCTTTTCTGAAGTAAGTTAATGCTGGTGTTACGGTTAAATATGATCAGGTTAATGTAGGTCAAGTCATCTCATTAAATATAACAAGTTAATGTAGGTCAATTTATCTAATTAAATATAAACATTATAATGTGAGTCAGGCGAGCAAGCGAAGTTGATAGCAAACTGCGCTGGTAATGTCATACTTTCAGCGATTGGCCTGTCATATCAATGTGTTACTTCCACCATATATAGCTGACGTGAGTCTGGTTCTTTTAGTGCTGATATATCTATCTGAGGCGACCTTGGTGTCTGTATTCCTGTATTTTAAAGTTTTATCTGTAATTTTATAACTACAGGTTTGTGGTCACAGTTGATATCAGCACCAGTCTTGGCATTTGAAACATTGATTTAAATCTATTTCTGATCATAATGTTGCACATTTCGTTTCTCCTTCCATCTCCAATGGTTTTCCACGTAAACAATTTCCTAGGGACATGTTGGAAAAATGTCTACAAATAATACCCTGGTTTTTCTCCACTAAATATATCAGCCGGTCTGCTCTGTCGTTCTGGTTCCAATATCTCGTTATCCTACAGTTTGCTTATATTTGATTTTTCCAACCTCGACATTCATGTCTGCCATGGCTATTAGGAAATTTGAAGATTTTACAATGTTCAGTGATTATTGTAGGTCACGATTTTCATGACTGATCATTGGTTAATGGTGTTCTTCACCAATTATTATTATGATTACACTTTTGTTCATTATGCTCTTCAAGAAACATATTGTTGTCATGATTACACGGTATTCATTGATTTTCTTCTTGACATATATTGTAAGATTAGTTTTTCCCAAACCATGTGACAGACCTTGAGTTTATTTGTTGATATTGTGCTAACTTTCCTTAAAAGACTAGCACTTGTTTTTGAACACAGAATTCGCAAATAATATGTTACACGATTTATTGCCTGGCATATGTGGCTGCATCTCGTCAGGTGGTAAATACATGAATAATATTGTGGATGAAATACTGTTAACACAGATTCATAGGTATTGTACACATATGGAGCATTTGTTATCCTCACCGTAATCTCAAATTGGAATGGAAACAAATAGGTATTTTAACCTCCTGCGAGAAAAAAACGAACTAAACATCAACAAACGTTGCACATACCTTACAAGGAGATCCACGTGTCGCGAAATACAGGTGAAAAATCCGAAATCAGAAGCACTCAATAAATATAAAAATGAATAATAAAATAAGATAAAATACACACGAACGCATACAATACGACACACAGACGTTTCGATTCTCAGAATCTTTGTCAATGACATCACAGCTAATAACGAGATACAGCAAACGAAAGACCACAATACACTGCCACACGATCTATAACTTAGCCATGTGAGACCGAAAAGGTGACTTGGCCAGCTGCGGAGGCGCTTGTAAAAATGGGTTGCCAAAAAGGATTTGAGTAGCTAAAAATATGTGAACAGTCTGCTATGAAAATATAGGAAAGTGAGGACAATTAAGTCTAGGTATGGGGGGGGGGGGGGAACAGCATAGTAATAGATGGTGTGAACAATTGGGGAAGATGCCACAGTTATACTGTAGCGTCCACAACCGTATTAATTCCGGCTGGGTGGATGCATCCCAGATTGTTGATTAGCTGGCATTCAATTTTAAGTCTGACGCAGCTATTGGAGAAGCAGGGTTTTAATGCGGTGACACATGCATCGTCGGCTCCATTATGGTTGAAGGAATTGAAATGGTTGGGGACAGGTGTGTCAGCGCCCTGATTGATGTCCCTGAGGTGTTCCCTGAAACGATCCGCAAGACGTCTGCCCGTTTGGCCAATGTATTTCATGTCACATCGTTTGCAGATGATAACATAAATCAGATTGCGGGATGTGCAAGTGAAAGAATCTTTCAAGGTGAAGGTACCTCGGGGAAATGCAATCTCTGGTGTCTGAACAACGTATGGGCATGTCAGACAGTTCCTACGAATGGCATTCGAATGTGCCCACTGATGAAGTAACCGTGGGGAGGCGACTATGCACAAGGTGGTCTCTGAGGCTCTGAACTTTTTTCTGTTTACACAAAAATGGCTGAAACGCCTAATTGCTAACGCCTCTCCACCTTGCCGTGCTATGATACAGAGAGGTGGCCGCATCAGGCGGCACTGTAAGTGGGCGGCATAAGCAGCGAAGGAGGGACGGAATTTCGAAGGACGTTCGTCATTAAATGGTGGCATTTTGAAGACTTGCATCGTACTGAGAAAATCTACTCTGTTCTAATCATTCATGCACGACTCCGAGCCTCACTATATTTGAGAAACTATTAGTCAAATACAGTATACAAAACGCTTTTTCTTTGTTAAATTTATGAGCGTAGTTTATGAGTTGTTCAGAAATCACTGAGGAGGGAGTTGTATAGCCTGTCGACTGCACATGGATTCCTGGAGAGTGATTAACTCTCTTTACCACCAACACTGGTAAATGTTCTGCTGCTCAATGCATTGAAATATGCCAGACAATGAATCATGCAACATTTTGTGTGTGACATCTGTGTTTAAATGTCACTTACAAAATACATTGTTCATAATTTATAGTACTTGATTGTGTGACAGTTGCAGACGATGACAGAGTTAAATTTGTTCTTGTAGATTTCACACAATCAAACATTCCTTTTCTATTGATGATCTGATGGCATCGGATGGTGTCAAGAGCTACCCAACTCTCTATGACGGATACTCTTTACACATTGAGAATATCAAACAGGTGAGAGAGTCAAATAAATACATATTTTGTTTACTTCCGAAATTTCCTTTTGATAGTGCCCAGCTCATTGTTTGGTCAATTTTGTGAACTCTCCCAGGTGAGATACCTACAAATGTAAAGTGGATTATGAATACTGTTCTGAGATAGTTGGCATTGCTGATGTGCTCAGTGTGTGGGTGTGTGAGAGTGTGTGTGCGTGTATGACACTAGTAATATTCTGAGTTTGGGCATGAGTTTACGTGCGTGCGTGTGTGTGTGTGTTAGTGTGTGTGTGTTTGTGAGTGTGTGTGTGTGTTGTACACTCCAGATGTTCTGAGATGGTGATGTGTGTGTGTGTGTGCATGTGTGTGTGTGTGGGTGTGTGTATGTGTGATACTTGTATTGGTCTGGAATGGTGTGTGTGTGCGATACGAATTTTCTGAGATGGTGTGTGTTTTGTCTCTGTGGGTGAGTGTGTGTGTGTGTGTGTGTGTGTGTGTGTGTGTGTGTGTGTGTGTGTGTGTGTGTGTGTGTGTGTGTGTTTTGTCAGACACTTGTAATATTTTTAATTAATGAGTGATAGAATAACGAATACGGAAATTGAAATTCGAATATGTCTGAAACCAGGCACGCATGTCACTAAAGAGTAAATGGACCAAATGGTTTGACCCCCTCACAAGAAAGCCCTGGTACAAACTGCCATTAAAAGCAAGGAAAAGAATCACATAGAAGATGATGTGATGATGTCAAGAACAACCTTAGAGAAATGAATATCACATTTCAAAGAGCATTCGAAAGTGGATAACCGATCTTTACATCCCCCATAACACTTCACTGAGAATAATAATAATAATAATAATAATAATAAGAATAAGAAGAAGAAGAAGAAGAAGAAGAAGAAGAAGAAGAAGAAGAAGAAGAAGAAGAAGAAGAAGAAGAAGAAGAAGAAGAAGAAGGAGAAGACGAAGAAGAAGAAGAAGAAGAAGAAGAAGAAGAAGAAGAAGAAGAAGAAGAAGAAGAAGAAGAAGAAGAAGAAGAAGAAGAAGATGTTGCATGTCACAATTAACCCCAGCGTTGTTTGCCTGTTTGTGATGTACAATGTCAATTTTCCTTTCAGTAATTACCCATTTAATCTCGCTTATTCACGTCGGGTGACGCAGCGCGCGAGAATTTGGTAGCGGTTATCCCACATTGGTGACTTGCAGGATAATTGAGCCCCGCCGCTCAGAAAGCAATGGCAAATTAATGAGCGTAATCTTGCCAAAAAATTAAAAACAGCGGTAAAATGCTGGTGTTGTCAGCGATGTCCTGTAAAGGATATGCTGAAAAAACATAGCCATTGCCTTTCAAACATAAAATTTAAAATCTACTTAGGCATAAGAATAATAGATTTCAAATATATTATAAAGTAAGTTTGCCGAATCTTGTAAATATCATGGTATATTGAAAACAATAAATTGGAAATCATTATGAAATGAACACGTGAATCTAATGTATGAATCACAGCTGAGAAGAAAATGTGTTTTCTTTTCTTCTTCAGAATCTGCACATTTACTCAAGATATTCAAAGCCAGCAGTAATCAAAAGAGCAAACATTTCTGCGGTGAATGGATACATCCACATTATCAACCAGGTAATTTATATATAATTGATCGTCTAGCAGGCTCCTTCAGTCATCAGAGGTCGCCGTGGCAGACAGGAAAAGAGCTTTTGCTCTTAAACTTCTGGTGCTCTGATGGCGGGATAAATAGTTCAACACCTACACAGGCATTAAGTTGGACTGTAACGTTATTTCTCATACAAAAAGCAATGTCAAACTGCTGAACGTTAAACTTACCTACAACATCAATCTGCAATGTCCTCAAAACGACGTGCGACATTCATAGCGGGCGCGTTAAAAAAGTTGATAGCGAGCTGCACTGGTAATGTCATAAGCACCGTCACATGTGGGGTCATAGCCTGGGCTCGTCGCTTGCCAAAGTAAGAGACAGAGTGATCATATATCATTCCTTGATCCCAGGTCTACACAATGTGATAGTGCTATTACATCAAAGACTCTAGCAGGAAACTCCGTTGGAACAAACGTGTTATTTGATATTTGAACTGACAGATACAGTACATAACATACCGTGCTCCTGCAGTCATCTCTGACTATGGGATGATATGACAGGTGTGGAAAGTCTTGCACACCAGGTAATGTATACATACAGTACATAACATAACGTGCTCCTGCAGTCATCTCTGACTATGGGATGATATGACAGGTGTGGAAAGTCTCGCACACCAGGTAATTTATGCATACAGTACATAAGATAACGTGCTCCTGCAGTCATCTCTGACTATGGGATGATATGTGGAGAGTCTTGCACACCAGGTAATGTATACATACAGTTAGTTAGTTAGTTAGTCGCAGTTCAAATTTCACAGCAACGGGTCGTTCCCATTATGCTCCGTTCCTGTGCCAGTGAATATCACACAAAATGCTCCCCACTGCTCAATGTGAAAAGTGGAAGTACATACAGTACATAACATAACGTGCTCCTGCAGTCACCTCTGACTATGGGATGATATGACATATGTGGGAAGTCTCGCACACAAGGTAGTATATATATATATATATATATATATATATATAAATTTCTGACTATAGGAACCTCAATGGCTCGGAACTCTGAAGAAGAAGAAGACTATAGGATAATGTGTCAAATGTCAGTAAGTCTCACGTTGTAAAAGAAGTAATTGTAGCGAACTCACAGAGCATGCTGACATGGGTGAAGACTGGCATGCTTCGTGAAGAGTTCCAGGATTTAATTAAACATTCTAAGATAGGGAGTATTGGTTGGATCTGTTCTCTATGACATGTTGATTTGTTGGGAAACTAGCAGGCTGACAAAAGGGCTGGATGTGGACTTCCGTGTGGGGTACAGTTGCACGATAACCCAATTGTGGTCAGGGCGCTTTTGGGATGGTGTGTATGGTGTGGAAGAACGATACACCATCATTGCCTGGTGAGAATAGTGAGACAGGCAGTGATCAGAGGATCTGGCCGACACTCAGTTGTTCTCGGAGGAAACTCCAGGCGTACACATAATCAGATTCCAGCTGGTATCATTAGTATTGGGAATCTTCTATGGTTGGTTAAGATGAGAAGGGAGCACTATATGGGAATGTCTTGAGAACCGTGATGTCGGTTGTTGACTCAAATCACCGCGACTCAGGTCACTATTCAGCACAAGACACACGTACAGCCTGGGATTAGACCTAGACTGACAATGTTTCCCCCACTTCTGATGGCACCAGTGATAGCCCAACTGAACATCCATCCGTGTTGTCTTCTACGGGATGAGTGTCGTCCAAACTCTTTTTCTCTGTAGAAGTGGCATGCCATATGCAGACAACTTAGCAGCTGTGGTATGCCAGGTGTAGACAAGTCAGTAGCAGTAATATGCAATGTATAAATAACTCAGTAGCAGTGGTATGTCATGAGTAAGCAACTCAGTACCAGTGGTATGCCAGGAGTAGACAACTCAGCAACATTGTGCTCATTTAAAGCGGGTTTAAAGGCAACAGAGTTGACATTATTACAAGATTGTGTCATATAAGGCTCAGTCTTTTTCTGAAAGCGTCGTACCGAAAGTGTCGTACAGAGAACAAACTCTGAGACCCCAGCGAGACACTGTGATCAACAATTCATCATGTCGCAAGTGACCTACACTCCTAATGTAATATATCAAGCATGATGGTAGAGTGATGAGTGTACTTACATACAAACATAATGACCCTCAATTTGTCCAAGTTGTGACCAAATTTGTGTTAGCTGTGGCCAGAACAACTCTGGTTCGACACAGACTCGTACAAAGGGTAGTAGTGTTTTTGTAATAGTATCATGACCTTGCCCACTATTAACACACCTTAAGAAAAAAACACCTGTCCTGGCATTACCGTAACCTTTCATTCTCCTCGTAATCTTATATACACTAGTGTTATTATGTTCACATCATTATTTATTTATGACAAGATGTTTATTGTTAAATACTGAATGCTTGTACAGGTATTGGTACCATTCATGCCAGACAGTCAGCAGCCATCTGTTAAAACTCTGTTGTCGTCAAATCCCAAGTATAAGCTCTTCTATAAAGCACTGCAGGTCAGTTTACTTGGCATCTACTTCTGTTTGTCATCATTACATATAATCTACATTCTAATTATGTCCATTATCATACCAGAACCTTCTAATCTACATTTCAAACCTGGTCTCATCATAACATAGAGTATTCTAATCTACATTTCAGTTATGTGTATCATCATCACATGGAATCATTTAATCTACATTTTAGTTCTGTGTATTATCATACTACAGAATAGTATAATCTGCATTTCAATTCTGTGTATTAACATAACATTGCATATTATAATCGACATTTCAGTTCTATGTATTATCATACAATTGAATATTATAATCTACAATTCGGTTCGATTCAGGGAAGGCGTGGAAAGTAGAAGGTACCAAGTAATGACTGTGGAGCTAACGACGGCCTACTGTTACATACTCATATGATCTTCTTTTACCCAATATCCCCATTGTACCATCACGGCTTGTTACTGATACATATTCATGTATGCTCCTCCTGTTGACATCTGTCCCCCATTGTACCACACGGCTGTCTACTGTTACATACTCATGTAGTCTCCTACTGTTGCCCTCTATTCTCCATTGCACCATCACGGTTGTCTACTGTTACGTACTCATTTATTCTCCTCCTGTTGACCTCTGTCCCCCATTGTACCATCACGGCTGTCTACTGTTACATACTCATGTATTCTCCTCCTGTTGCCCTCTATCCCCATTGTACCATCACGGCTGTCTACTGTTACATACTCATGTAGTCTCCTCCTGTTGACCTCTATCCCCCATTGTACCATCACGGCTGTCTACTGTTACATACTCATGTAGTCTCCTCCTGTTGACCTCTATCCCCCATTGTACCATCACGGCTGTCTACTGTTACATACTCATGTAGTCTCCTCCTGTTGACCTCTATCCCCCATTGTACCATCACGGCTTACTACTATTACATACTCATGTATTCTCCTCCTGTTGACCTCTATCCCCCATTGTACCATCACGGCTTACCACTGTTACATACTCATGTATTCTTCTCCTGTTGCCCTCTACCTCGCGTTGGGACACAGACACTCAACCAACTCACCCCAAGCACTCCTATGTTTACCTATCCCTTACTGCTATACCCACGCCCTTCCCCATTGTTCATTTATGTTTCTATTTCTTTTCCTACGTGAGTTGTAAGTCTTCCTAAATTTTTATGTTGCCCAGTGGATTCTAGGCTTTTCCAGTTATACTAATATCAGGTATTTCCAACCGGATCTTCTATGGCCTGTCCAACGAAAGAATCCTTTCTTCACCCGTTGGTAATTGGTGTTTGTCTAGTTCTCTCCACGAGCTCCATATTGGTGACTTAGTCAATACATGTTGTTAATTCCATATAGCTCAGGAACCAATTAGTGAATGTTTGTATTTATTGTGTAATCGTGTTCGTTGTTTCTCATGTTTCCGATTCATACCGCAGTGCTGATGTAACGAGGGAAGTGAATATTATAAGTTTTGTGCTCAGTTTAATTTATGTGTCTTTCACATTGCCAAGTTTTATCTTAACTCCTCCAGCCTTCTGTATTCTCATTCTGATATCGTTATCTATTCCACCCCCTATGTCTACATGGTTACCGAAGTCTGTAAATGATTCTGTCTCTTTAAAGTCAGGTTTCCCCAAGAGGGATCGGGTTATCATGTGTTTGATTTATTTACTCGTGTATTATTTCATGATCATTATTATTATTTGGTTTTTTCAAACAGAAAACCAACGTTCTGGAGACATTGTCTTCTCTTAAAGAATACACTCTATTTGTGTTTCCAAATGAGGTGGTACAACACATGATGAGGGGCATAGTAAGTACTGCCTCTTTCTCAAATACTATACATTAAAAAAATCGCATCAACGTTTATATAATGGTTACTCATCTGTTTCATTTATTGTGAACTGTGTAGCTCAACGCCACGTATCTCAGTGATGACACTGGGTATTGGACCGGAACCAGTAACCCATGTGGGTGTGTGAGGGCCAAGGGATCAAAGGTCAAACACGCCACCATAACCATAGTCACATGAACATGAGAGAACAGGCGAGAAGGGAAGAGGTGGTTATATGAGGGAACCATATAATCTACACATAAGATGGATTCTCAGTGGCGAAGTGGTCAAGCCGTCTGACTCTGGCTCCGAAGGTTATGTGTTCGATGCCGCGCAGCGTCCTTCGGTTCACGGGTGCATTTTTACGGAGACTCCTGAAGGTCGTCGCTGGAGCTACGGAGTTCATGCTTTGTGCGACGTTTTACCCGCTGCGAAAAGAGACTGAGTCATATGGGATAAAAACCCGGTGCAATGAAGTAGACCCTGTATATATATATATATATATATATATATATATATATATATATATATATATATATATATATATATATTATATATATATGTGTGTGTGTGTGTGTGTGTGTGTTATGAGAAGAAATGACTTGGATAACTTGGTGACGACTGGCAAGATTGAAGGGAAGAGACCAAGGGGAAGACCGATAAGTAAATACCTGGATTGCTTGGCCACGTGGCATGGTCGATACAGAAACACGGAGCTGATCCACGACTCTGGTGATCGAGTGAGATGACAGAATATGACCGCCCACGCTTATCGGCATGGCACACGATATATATATATATATATATATTCTTCTTCTTCTTCAGCATTCCGAGCCATTGAGGTTCTTTGCTGCAAATACAATCTGTCTCCATTCGTCTCTCTGGTGGACCTTCTCTTGCCAGTCGTTGATTCCAAGTGCTTGTAGGTCTGTATGTATATTATCTCTCCACCGCCTTCTTGGTCTACCTCGGGGTCTACGGTCATTTATTTCCTGAGTGTAAGCGAGTTTTGTTTCCCTATTATCTTCCATTCTTTCTATATGTGTGTGTTTGTGTATATGTGTGTGTGTGTGTTTGTGTGTGTGTGTGTGTAATCGTGTGTCATGCCGATACATGTGGGCGTTCTTGTTTAGCCATCTCACACGTTCACCTGAGTCGTGGATCAGCTCTATTTTCTTGTTTCGACCATAAAACGTGATCAGGCCATCAAGGTATTTACTTGTCTGCCTTTTCCTTGTTCTTTTCCTTTCAGTCTTGCCAGTTGTTACCAAGTTCTACAATGTAGTACTTTCACGTGTCCCAAAACAATTTGACTGTCTACTTCTGTCATTCTGTCATTTACTGCCAATATAGTACCTTGCGGTGTATGGCAGAGGGGTCTTTGAGCCTGAGGAATTAAGGCTCCTGGCTAGTGCAGTCGCCGCGAACTGTGCAGGTTAGGATTTTCTTTTTGCCCCCGACAGAAAAAAATCTGACACCTTACCGAGAGATCGAACCCGGGTCTCCCGAATGAGAGTCCGGCGTTCTAGCCTCTCGGCCAGCCGCTCCTCACTGTCTACTTCTAAATTGTCTATTCAGTTTACGGTTTTAATTTGTTTCTCGTAGGTTTTTCTTTTTTCTTTTTTATTTTATTTTGAGGGCTTTCTGTATGTCCATGCATTCTTAGCAATCTCCTCAAAAACCACACTTCTACAGCCATAAGGTGTTTTTTTTTAGCTAGTCTGCTCTTTGTCCACGCTTCACCTCCATACAAAAGTATAGGTTCAACTGTAGCACTTCAACCCTCTTCTCTTTGCAAATGACATCATTTTATTGGTCTGTATGATTTCCATCTTGCAAAAGAGTACCTTTACCAAGACGATTCTTGTTCTGATCTCTTCAAGGCACCTAACATCATATGTTATGACTGTTCCGAGATAATTGTGCCGATTCACATGTTTATATATATATATATATATATATATATATATATATATATATATATATATATATATATATATATATATATATAGTTGGTTAGTTAGTTAGTTAGTTAGTTAGTTAGTCGACAGATCATCGCCATTTCATATCGAACCATTCAGTACATAACTGCTCGGATCCCCTCCTCAGCAAATCCCGCCGCGTGTAGCGGCTAACGACACCAGTTCTGTGTTGGTCTATTACTCTTCTTTAGCTTCTTGCGTAGTGTTCTTGTTTGGCCACACCTCTTTTAACTTGCTGTTCTCGCAGCCTGACCATGGTTGTAGGCTCCCAGTCATCGCTTGGTTATCGTAAACGACTTTTTTCTCGTAGAACATTTAGAATGCCTGCCTGGTCCATGGTTCATCCGCCTTCCACAGTGGCCCTACCTGCAAGGCTGTCAGCCAGCTCATTCCCTTGTACACCCGCATGCCCTGGCACGAAGATGAAACTAATCTTTGCCAGCCGAGACCGCTCCAGAGACAATAGCCAATCTCTTCGGACCAACCCCATCTCTATCCTCCTGAGCATATTCATTGAGTCACTAAGGACACATGCCCGAATGAATGTCTGTGTCTCGGGCCATGTGACTTCCATAGTCAGGCTGCTTGTAGTCAAAGCAAAAACGCCAGACTCTTCCATCTCAATTTTCCCTCCGGCCTGAGTCGTAAAGGTCCATGAACTTCTCACTCCTCGGACGACCAACCCATTAGTGTAAATGACAACATCATCCTCTAAAGAATTATCAAAGATCAGAGCCTGTACTTCCGCCTCCACAGCAGCTGAATTTTCTTGTCTGCATTTCCTGTCTAGTTGGATGCACATTGACACTGATGTACAGAATTCTGTTGGCACTTGTACCTACTCCTCGTCAGGTTCTAAGTTTTCAAGTGAACACACTTGCTGAAGAATGTCTTCGGCTTGATCCATCCACGACTTTCCTCTTTTTTAACCTGCTGCCCTTTACCTTCACAACATCGCTATGCAGTGGATGCTGTATGTGTGCGTTGACTCTGAGATAGGCACGTGCTTGGCAAATTTGTATTCTGTCCCTCATGGTTGGAATATTAAGAAGGTGGCGCATCGCCCTGCATGAATAATGCGCATAGCTTCGTTCTGTATCCTTTCCATCTGCTTAAGGCTGAGAGTCAGGATACCCATATTCCCATACTCCAATACAGAATGGAGCAGACCCTTGTAAAGAAAATATATATATATTTTTTTTTTTTAATTTTTTTTTCGCGTTTGCATCCTGTTTCAGGATATTGCGGTCAACACCAGCATCTTTCAGCTGTATGTTGATTCCTAGGCTAGATTACGCTCATCAGCACGCCACGACTTTCTGAGCGACAGCCTCCATACTCTCATAAGTCACTTTTGCGATTCGTACCACTGCTAATTCTCGTCGCGTCACGTGACGAGAGTATTCGGGGTTAACGGAGAAAGCTGCTAACCCCTCGACCATGGAGCCGGCTATATATATATATATATATATATATATATATATATATATATATATATATATATATATATATATATATATATATATATATATACACGCAAATATATATGAGCCGGAATATATACGCAAACTTTCCCTCGCTTGCCCGATTGAGTGCTGTATGCATAATAATACTAGTTAACGGTCAACCAGACCGCGTGGGCGTGTTTTATCTTCACACCTTATCAAGCGTTGATCGCTGGCAATTGTATTTTTCTCGCTGGCCGCGGTGGGGGTCAGCATGTGACCTTTTACCCGTGTGTGCAGGTAAAATCTAGCGGTCAGGGGAGCTTATTACTTCTGGATGAGTCAAGAGCCATGACTAGTGTCCCCTGGTTACTTTTTATAATTAAGGGGTATAACTGTGGGGTTTAATAATATTACATATTTTTATGATTATCTTGGTACGCTATGGCTTATTTTAAATGAGAAGCGTAGTTTTTTATTGACGTAACTATTCTCCACTAAACATACATGAAATGTGTCTGTTTAATTATGTTTTTATGGTTAATTTTTAATAATAATGTATACCCGGCTAGCATATTTTTAAACCAGATTTTCACCAAGCGCTTAATGTTAATACATGCGTCGGGACTTCTGCCGAATTAACTATCATAGTGGAAAGTTTATTCATCCGGTCATTACTTATGATTATACATACTTCGTATTTTTGTCAGGCCTGATAAAGGTCATAAATAAAATTAAGTTGCATGTCCTTCACAGGACGTAGCAGTCAACCCCAGCATTTTCGCTGTTCGAGATTCCTATATACATAAAAAAAAGAAGATGAAGAAAAAAAAAAACAAGAAAACAAAATTGACCTACTCGGGGTAACTCGAGAAATGGAATAAATCATTTTCTGTCATACTGGATTTCGATCTCCTCATCGAAGGGGTTCGACCACACACGCAGCGCGCACACACACACACACACACACACACACACACACACACACACACACACACACACACACACACACACACATACACACATACACACATACACACACACTGGGATTCGAACCCCGGTGACTAGTTGGTCTTCTTATCTATATAAGTATTCCACATACACGGGGCTTGCGCCGCTGTCTTCTAGCGACCCCGGGACGGACCAGGGAAGCGAAGGCGGCCGGTGGAGGCATCTGGGGTACCGAGGGAGGGTACCCTGTGACTAGTTGCTCTACTTATCTATATAAGTAATCCACATGGACGGGTCTTGCCTCGTTGTCTTTGAATGGGCTCGGAAGCTGTCGGGGGAAGCCGAGGAGGCCGGCGGAGGTACCTGATGGGCGGGGTGGTCGGTAGGGAGTACCCCGGGACCCGAAGTAGTCATCACGACAACCGGAAGTGACCCAAGAAAACACCCGCCAATTTTTGAAAGAATGTGGTCGCCGAAGGATCCGCTTTTTGACATCAGAGCGTAGGATCATGACTTTTTATATAGTAAAATACTACGTCACCAGGAGGATCCAGATCCTTATTTTATACTTAGTTAGGACCTACATAACTCCATTCCTCAGGCTCAAAGACCACCTCCACCCCCCCCCCCTCTTCCCCCCCCCCGTCCCCGCTATACACCTCAAAATTATTGGCAGTAAATGACAGTTTTTGACAGATATGCCAATGTGTCCACAGACTGCAGACTTCTTGAAGTATCACATACTCCCTCAGCGTGTTTCCACTAATGCCATGCTAAATCAGACTGTGAAAGACACAATCTTGGGATCAAGATATAGACTGTCGATGCAGAGTCTTCGTAGTAAGGTTGGTTTGGTTATCGTGTTCAGTGTAGTCACAAATACAATTGTTCACACATTATAAAGTTATTGCTTTCTTCTTCTTCTTCTTCTTCTTCTTCTTCTTCTTCTTCTTCTTCTTCTTCTTCTTCTTCTTCTTCTTCTTCTTCTTCTTCTTCTTCTTCTTCTTCTTCTGCTTTCTTTTTATTCTTCTTCTTCGTCTACTTCTTCCTCTTCTTCTTGTTCGTTAAGAGCTTATCATGCAACAATAATAGAGGGTTGATAGGTAAACACACTTGGAGAGCATTTATCTGAAGCGAGGACTTTCAACTTTATCATCAATCTTATGAATCAACATCGACAAAATGCAAACATTTGGATGGAACATCATAGTGGTTAGAAACAGATAACACCAGATGCACTAGTTGGTTAATACTAAACATGGAATTGGTAAACCGAGAAAGCTACTATTATAATTTCGATAATGAGAAAACTAATATTAAAACTTGAATTATGTAAAACTAACATTACAACTTGAATAATAAGAAAACTATTATTTGAGCTTGCATAATGAGAACACTAACATCGCAGCTTCTTTAATGAGAAAACAAACATTATAGTCAACCTTTAACGGGAAAACGATCATTGCAGCATCTGTGCCCAGCCAATGTTTCCAGCCAGGAAGACTCTAGAATGGCTGAGGATGAAATTCAACTTGTCCTAAAGCTGTCTCAATGACATGTCCTGGCTAAGATTTTTATTTCAGCTCGAATAGATAACAAACCGTTGCCCGCATCTATCACAGGTGACGTACATATATATGTCTGCTTACACTACTACAAATTCTCACATGTTCACATGTGATATTGATGTTGTCAATTATGAAGGCCACCTCATGATCATCACACTATCATCCTACCCAGATATATGTCAATGGTGTGGCAATCACCAGCTCAAACATGTGGACAGATAAAGGTGTTGTTCATGAAGTATCTGAGTTTCTGCGTCCAGTAAACAATCGGTGTGATTTGAATATTAGTGGGACAGCTTTGGTAAGTGTTTTGCAAGGTTTAATAATACCGCATTTGTTGAGTTATTATTACTGTCAAAGTCTGCAATTGCAACTACTGGGCTCCATGTTAGAATGCAGACAACTCAGCTAAGGTGTAATATATATATATATATATATATATATATATATATATATATATATATATATATATATATATATATATATATATATATATATATATATGTGGATCATAAGAGGCAGGACTGGTTTGCAGCAAACAGCTAGACTCTGCAGCCCTTGAGTGACAAGAAGAAGATAGCTCTCTTAAGAAACAAGGAAAGACTAACGTGTAACACTCTGAGTGAGCTAAAGCAAGCTAGCAAGGATGTGCAAACGGCTGCCAGGCAGTGTGCAAATGATTATTGGATTAAGTTATGTGAGTTCATTCAAATGGCAAGTGATAAGGGAAACATCAGAAGCATATATGAAGGAATAAAGAAAGCCTGTGGTCCAGTGATCAAAAGAACTGACCATATAACTGAGCTACCGTATGACAGTAGACGGTAATACTTGCTTTCTGTTAATACCGAATGTTGGGCGGCGCTCACTAAACTTGACACATTGTGCCAACGGCTTCGGGCGGAGGAGCGCAATTGAGACAGTACAATCATCATCCTGGTGTGACGAAATGCAATCTAAGACATAATGTCATGGCAGGGTAGACCAGACCCTAAGCCTTGGTAGGCAATTCGTCTAGGATGGAAACTCCGATAGGCAGACAGAGCATTGCTTTGCTGATCCGATAGCTTCTATAGCTTGTCTGATTCCTTTCCTCTGGAATGAACCAGGCAGGCCGAGGAGAGGGGTTATGCTGCATGGGCAACACATGGTCTCTATATTTCAGCCCAGGCTTTTTGCTATGGAGAGGTTTAACTTCATCCCTGGTTTTAACACATATGTGTGTGTGTGTGTGTGTGGGTGTGTATGTGTGGGTGTGTATGTGAGTGCGTGCGTGTGTGTGTGTTTGTGTTGCTGTTTGCTGTTATCGCTGTCTTTTTTCCGCAAAGGAACACTTACGCTTACATTGCATACGGATTTCTCCGTGAGTACAGCAGTCTGCCAAAGCACTGGTGAGGATCCACTACACCACTGCAGATCTGTATAATCACATGCGCTGTAAATGTTCATGTCATAGGTGAATTCCTCATGTTAAAATTTAGCAAATGGGAAATCTATTTAGTCTGTTTTCAACGTACAGCTGTCAAGAGAATGTTAACGAGCATGCACACGACGTCTCTGAATTGTTCACCCTTGTCTGAGAAGTCTAGGCATCTAATCCACTAACCCAGAATCAGGGAAGTGTGACCCACCCATTTCTGATTGTATAAACATTCACAGTCAATATTAAAATAACGCCAGGTGCACAAATGCAAGGCAAAAATTTCAACCACTAAAACTGTTGTTCACTCAATTACGTTTAACTTCCTTATTTTCAGGCAGTCTGACATTTAGTTAACAGTCATTTAGAAAGCAGCTGCATTTAATCTAGTTAAATCAATTGTTTGCTGAGTTCTTTATTCTAACAGTCCCAGATGTTCGGACAACTTTTCACACACAAAAATATTAATATCTTTGAACATATGTTGTTTTAATTTTTTTTAGGACACCATGATTGTAGCCTATTTATTCGTATTATTGTTCAATTAAAATCAGTTTACAATTATTCCTCTCTTTTCCGAGGGGGTTGATTGGCGCTGACATGTAAATGTTTAGAAATATCACAGATATGTCAGATTGACCTCAGCCAAGGAATGAAACATGTGTCCAACGTGCAAGGTCTTTTTTTCCTCTACACCCATGAGAAGTTTTTGCTGTTGATGGCAATTCTTTCTACGTATTTCCTTTAGGAAATGTAAGAATGAAACAGATAAATGCCATATGTGATATTAAAGAATGTTTCTCACTGAAATGTGTCTTGTCTTTCAGCAAAAAGAATGCTGTGGTGGATACTTTGGGATATATTGCGATAGTGAGTTTTATTTCTATAATTTAATATGTTTACAGTATTGTCTGTGAGAACTTGGAGGTAGAGTTTAAACACTGGATATGTAATAATTGTGTATTTCTGTTGGGAACGAATCATTAAGGAGATGATTAAAGATACCGTATTGAAAAAAGATAAAAGTTTTACAGTTTCAGACAAAAGAAATCAAGAAATCTATTAAATATTGAAATATTCAGTTTGGAATGAATACGCAAATTATGTCAGCTTGTCATAGTGGTTGGTTCTGATGGATGATTGACCTGGCTAATGATTACACTTTTTAGAGCTCTCCGAGTCTTCACTTGGCTAGTGATGACACCTGTTAGAACTCTCTGGGTCTCCTCCTGGCCAGTGATGACTCCTTTTAGAGCTCTCTGAGTCTCCTTCCTCCTGGCTAGTGATGACTCCTTTTAGAGTTTTCTGATTCTCCTTTTGGCTAGTGATGACTCCTTTTAGAGGTCTCTGAGTCTCCTCCTGGCTAGTGATGACTCCTTTTAGAGCTCTCTGACGTCCAAGAACGTCCAAGAAGAAAATTGATTGACGAAATCAAAAACATTGTACAATCACACGGAATGACATTATTTAGTGCCGCCCATCGGGCGCTGGGGCGCAAATTATTCCTCTCCACGACGCTTGACGGCAGAAGTGGAAGATGATGATGATGATAATATTAGAATGTAACCAGGTCATGATTGAGAGCATCATCTACAGACTGATTGGGGATGAAGCTAGGGTTGGTCATGTTCTTTCCACGGGTTTAAAGTTTGTCATTGTCAAGAGATATTTACAGAAATATATGTCGACATTTAGCAGCAAAAATCATCTTTATTTCCATAAACAGGGTGTCCAGGAGGACCAGAAGAACCGTGTTCAGGACAAGGCGTCTGTGATGACGGAGTCAGTGGTTCTGGCACATGCAAATGCAACCCTGGGTTTTCTGGAGAACTTTGTGGGATTTTTGGAGGTGCAGTTGTCGTGATACCATCCACATGTGAGTAAAACTTCATCTCTACTGTCTCAATATTGTAATATATGTGAGTTATACTTCATATCTAATGCCTCCATATTGTAACACATGTGAGTAAAACTGCATATCTACCACTCGTGCCTGTGGCTCCTAGCAGCTGTCAGCATGCGACAGCGGCCACCCCCCGGGCAACAGCTGTGAGAGGCTGGCTAAACCAGGCATGGGTAGCCGATTTGGTGTCAAACCAAACGGTAAACTAGGGTACCTAGCATGTGAAGACAGGATTCGGCAGACTGCGAGGAAGAAATCATTCCTGATTCAACGGGCAAGACGGCGTTTACCTGCAAAGCGTTGTGGAACGTAATGAGCACGGCAAGGCATGTAGAGCGCCCTGGTCATCCACTGCACCTGTATTCGTCTCCAGTCGTCTCGACTTGTCTTGCCACTGGACTCAGATGCACTCAGGCGAGAGAGTGAGGTCGACGAATTGCGCAGCTCTTCCTCACTTTAATCCAAGTCATCGCGCAAGTCATTCTTCATCCAACGTCATAATGCCAAGTATCCACACTCTACTGATGAAAAATCAGATTCGCTGGGCTGGTCACTTGACTCGCATGCCAGATCACAGGCTCCCTAAACGAATTTTTTACAGCGAACTGCGTTGTGGTAAACGCTCCCAAGGTGGCCAGAGGAAACGCTTTAAAGACACTCTGAAAAGTTCACTGAATGCTTTTGGAATTCATCATGGCACCTTGGAGGCTGCAGCCAGAGACCGAAATTCGTGGCGTGCATCATTACGCAAGGGTGCAGTCATATGTGAGGCAACCAGGACTGCAAGAGCTGTGAAGAAAAGGCAGGACAGAAAAACTACTGCAGGAAATCCTCCTCCAGAAACGTCAAGCATTCTTTGCCCACATTGTCAAAGAACATTTCGAGCCAAAATAGGCCTTATCAGCCATCTTAGAATCCACGGCTCCATACCTTCAACCCCACTGGATGAAATGAATGGTCATCATCATTCTTGATGGACAAACAACAGCATATCTACTGCCTCCATATTGTAACATATGTGAATAAAACTGAATATCTAGTGCCTCCATATTGTGACATATGTGAGTAATTCTTCATGTCTAATACATCCATATTTCAAAATATGTAAGTAAAACTTCGTAACTAGTACCTTCATATTATAAACTATGTGAGTAACATTTAATATCTAATGCCTCCATATTGTAAAATATTTGAGTAAATCTTCATATCTAGAAGCTCCATATTGTAAATATGTGAGCAAACCTTCATGTCTAACGCTTCCATATTGTAACATATGAGAGTAAAACTTCATATCTGTACCTTCATATTGTAACATATGAGAGTAAAACTTCATATCTGTACCTTCATATTGTAACATATGTCAGCAAAACTTCATATCTGTACCTTCATATTGTAACATATGTGAGTGAAACTTCATATCTAATGCTTCCATATTGTAACATACATGTTTAAAACATCATATCTAATATCGTCATATCTGTGATGAAACATATACTATTAACATTATAGTTTATATGCTAGAGTTTTGCTTCCTCTATGTGATGCTACTATGATATTAACATTACAAGATATATGCTATGGTTGTGCTTTCTCTTTGTGATACTGCATATACTATTAACATTCACGTTTAAGTGCTAAAGTTTTGACTTTCTATGTATGATACTGTTTATACTATTAACATTCACGTTTAAATGTAACAATTTGACTTTCTGTTTGTGATGCTGAATTATTCTCGAAGTTAACAGTTTGACTTTTCATTTGATAAATCTTATACTTTCGAGGTTAAAGAGTCAGCTCGAGAGTTCGACTTTCTCTTTAAGGCTGCTCATACTCCTGAAGTTCAAGGCCAATTCCCTGGCTGGACTCTCTGTTTAAGGCTGCTCACACTCCTGAAGTTCATGGTCAGTTCCATTGCTAGACTCTCTGTTTAAGGCTGCTCATACTCCTGCCTAAGTTCAGCGGTAGGCATCACTGTTGACTTCTAGTGTTGAGGTGCATATATTCCTGACAGTAGGGGACCAGCACCAGAATTTTACTCTATCTCTGAATCTAAATGGGCACATTAAAGCAGATGGAAGGTAAGCGGTCCTGAACTGTGTTGTCAGATTACTCCAGCCCACACTTCACGCCTCACTGTGGACATGTGACACACTTTACCCACATCCATGAGACACACAATGCTCACTGTTGGTTCAAGCTGGGTTATTTCTATCGCACACGAATCATGACAGATATGCTTCACATGACCCAGATCACTCCCTGACACTCCCTCCTCCACATCTCAAACTGTGAAACTCAGCTTAAAGTGGGTCCAAGTATTGTGCAACTTATAATGACATTAGAATAATACAAATGAAGTCATGTACCAGTAATACTGACCACTGTGTCTATGTGCGGGTGCGTCTATGTGCGGGTGTGTCTATGTGTGAGTGTGTTTATGTGTGAGTGTGTCTATTTGTGAGTGTGTCTATGTGTGAGTGTGTCTATGTGTGAGTGCGTCTATGTGCGGGTGTGTCTATGTGCGAGTGCGTCTATGTGCGGGTGTGTCTATGTGCGGGTGTGTTTATGTGTGAGTGTGTCTATGTGTGAGTGTGTCTATGTGCGGGTGTGTCTATGTGCGGGTGAGTCTATGTGTGAGTGCGTCTATGTGCGGGTTTGTCTATGTGTGAGTGTGTCTATGTGTGAGTGTGTCTATGTGTGAGTGTGTCTATGTACGAAGTATGCAGGCCTCTGTCTACATAATACATGTTTACAGTAAAGGACCCCATGTCAAAGCCTTGATCTTTATTAGATACTTGCGTTTATGATGTTAGCCTCATATTTGTACAGACCAATCTCTACTTGACGGATGATGGGTCGGTATCATGCCCACCTTTACTCCCAAGGTTATATGTGGTACCCCTTTTATGTTGTGACCTGAAATATTGTCTTCTGCGATGTTTGTGATCATGAATATATTGTAACCTAACATTTCAATTCCACAGAACCTGAACAGCAACAGTTCCTGCTCAGAGATGACATCATATGAAGCTGGAGACTGTGAGCATCCCAGATAATACACGATATGAGAACCCTCTGTTTCAATGAACATCCCATTTAATACACAATGTGAAACGTTCTACTCCCTGGCAACGAATCAATCTCAACAAAACTCACTATAGAAATATGTCAGACTCCCATTTCCATGACTACAGCAGATGTTGTTCCTTGTGTACAACTGACAGTGTTCTTCATTCATCTCTTAAACAATGCACAGGATTTCTCACATCTGATGCAGTATTTGTCTTCTGTTGATTTTTCATTCAGTGCCACAGATAAATAGACAATATATACACCAGGTATTATGAACATTATATTGTCAGTTATAAGGTAATAATAATACAGATGTGACTACTACAACATGGACCCACAAGTTTAGTTTAAGTTAGTAACATCAACTATTGACCTAACACCACATATAACTGGAAAGTTTATTCTCATCACAAATGATTAGCTATTGTAAATATGGACCTAAAATCACAACTGGTTGGAAATATTAGCGCAGAATACTGGCTTTCTTTCCGTTAAAGTGTTACGACTTCTAGAGTGTCTTATATGCTCAATCTGTGCATATCTGGTTCTCCCCCCCCCCCCCCCCCCCCCTTTCCAATATTGAAAAACATTAAGGAAAACATTCAGACGATGTAATGCTTATATCAATTCACATTTTAAATAATGATTTATACGATACAACTAAAAGCACACGCACACACATACATAGACGGACCCACACATACATACACACACAGACACACACAGATACACACACACACACTTTATCTTATATTGATTTTGCATTATGAAATCGCTACAAACCCTCCTATATTTATCAGTCAGCAGTATTTATTCCTGCACTGTTAGTTTCATTTGCACAGTCGTGCACTACACAAACCTCTTTTTGTATTGCATGTTGTATACTCTTACTGACGTATATTCAAGTCATTACTACTAACTGGTGGGTTTATTTGAACGTTCTTATTCTGTCCCGGTTGAGATGCCTTAGATGAACTGCGGGAGTAAGCGTAATAGATAGAATTAGGAATGCTTAGTGGACTGACTGCCAACTTGCAAAGAACATTATAATAACAAATCTTTATCTCTCTACCCCTAACCCTCCCCCACAATCCCTTCCCAACACTTCACTGAGGTCGGTAGATGAAAAGAAGTATTTATATTATCTTTCCAAAATTTACTTTATCGTTCAGATTATTTTGAGGCCACACTTAAATCTTGTCCATACGCGTATTTACTGTGAGAATTTTGTTGTGTTGAAATATGTAAACACGAGCAAGACCCGAAAAATAAAAAGCCACGAAGAAAGTGTCATTGTCTCTGCTGTCTTGTTTTATAAATGCGTGTTATTTATCTTTGAGTCGCATGATGATTATTGTATACAAAATGAAAACTTATCTATATATCAAAACAATGATTTCCCGTAGTGAATTTGAATAACGATGACATAAACTGTAGATTGGACGATTTATTGCCTGGCATATTTCGCTACATCTCGTCAGGTACAAACTGCAGAAGTCACACAACATAGAGTAAAAAAATTAGATACATCTTCCAAGCTGAAATATACACATGATAGCACAGTAATATCAATTGTTTACCATGGTAATTTTAAATGGAATATCATGTCTTTCAGTTTGCACAAAACTGGTTTATGTAGATTAATCAATATGGCTTCCAGAAACTTTACCAAACGACTATTTTGTGTATGAAACAACACACGAAAAGCGCTGTCTCTATCAATTACATAACCGGTTTCCAAAACATGACGTGCAATGGACGACACCCGAAGTTTCTAATTATGGAGTGTCAGCCTTCCCATGATCCCATCGCCTGTGTGCCGTATTTTATCAAGCCAGCTGGGTATGTGTTCAACAACCCTACTGTGTAACTGCTGCTCTGTCCTGCCGTTGTAGGTAGACTCGTACCTGCATGTGAATTGATAAATACAACTGTATTGGCGTCCAAAGGGGTATATTCTTTCACAACGTGTGGGAATAGGTGTGGTTCTGTACCTAATTACTGGAGTTGCAGCATATAATGTTCGGCCGACTGCAGTAATGAGATGGCCCTGTAGACGTTGCATTACGTCATCCCATCGAAAGGTAAGCTGGATAAATACCTTGAGCTTAGGAACTGTAGTTACGTCTGCTGTTGAAAGTGGCGCTTTATACATCATGTGGAGTACCCATTCAGGTGTAAGACATTCTTCAGCGTTTCAATTTCCTCTGTCAGTGTGTCCAGGGTGCATATCTTCCTAGCACGGTCAAACAGAGTCCGTACTAAGCCCCGTTTGTAATGGACTGGTGTGAAGCTATGAAAATTTAAGTATTGGCCAGTCCATATTTGTTTTCGGTACACCAATCTTTGAATTGTGACGCCTGCTCTACGTCCCATTAGGATATCCAGGAACGGCAACGCTCATTGTGTTCATGTACCATAGATAGAGAGATGTTGTTATGTCCCCATGTTTATTATGGCCTGGAATTATCTTGCTTGTCTCAGGCACAGTGTGAAATATTGTTTGATCAAGTTTCTAAGTTATCACCAACTTCTGCTGAGTCGGTCGGGTGGCTGAAGGCCAAACTGGTACCAGTATCACACAACACCCTCTCTAAACAAACATGTCCGCTGACCAATGAACACCTTACTGCACTAAAAGCGTTAAAGGCTAACAAACCCTCGTAATACTGAAACATGAGAAAGGAAGTGATGCAGTGTTGATGGACATGTTAGACTACCGGAGTAAAATGGAAGAGATATTATATATTATTATTGGATGAATCTAAGTTCAGGTTAGATCAAACAGTAAACAAGTCGGAGGACCTGGAGGTTAAAATGAGAAAAGATATCCAGTCACTTGTGAATGGGAGACTTATTAGTGAGGCCACTGCACAAATGATCACACAACGTGGTCCCCAAACTCCCCAGATGTACGGTCTACCCAAACTTCACAAGCCCGGCATCTCGCTAAGACTGATCTTATCCATGGATAACTCTACACAACACCGGAGGGCGAGATGGCTGGCTGAAATTTTATAGCCAGTACGACAATCGTTTGATCCAAAAATACTCAGCGATATATTCGAACTCGTGGAATTATTTGATACTATGGACATAAATAATAAACACATGGCATCCATGGATATTGCCTCCTTATTCACCAACGTTCTGTTAGATGAGACAGTAAAAATAATAGGTGAACACATTAGAGACAAACAACTAAAACTAGGTATACCAACATCTATTCTGGACATGCAACTAATACTATGTACTGGCAATAGAAAATTCAATTTTCTGAATAAGTCATACCGTCAAATTGACTGGAGTGGTCCATAATGAGTCCTCTTGGTCCTATTCTATCGGACATCGTCATGGCACATTTGGAAGAAAACAGATCCTCAGACATTAAAAACTAGTCTTCTACCGTCGTTATGTGGACGACATAGTAATTATCACCACAGGCGAGCTACAAGCAACATCATTCCAGGCCATAATGAACATGGCGCCGTAACAACATCTCTCTATCTATGGTGCATGAACACAATGAAGCGTTGCCGTTTCTGGATATCCTAATGGGACGTAGAGCAGATGGCACAATTCAAAGATCGGTGTACCGCAAAGAAACATGGACTGGCCAATACTTAAATTTTCATAGCTTCACACCTGTCCATTACAAACGGGGCTTAGTACGGACTCTGTTTGACCGTGCTAGGAAGATATGCACTCAGGACACACTGACAGAGGAAATTGAAACTCTGAAGAATGTCTTACACCTGACTGATTACTCCACAGGATATGTAAAGCGCCACTGCCAACAGCCGAAACCAAAACCAGACGTAACTACAGTCCTAAGCTCAAGGTATTTATCCAGCTAACCTTTCGAGGGGATGACGTAATGCAATGTCTACAGAACCGTATCATTACAGCAGTCGGCCGAACGTTATGTGCTGCAACTCCAGTTATTAGGTATAGAACCACACCTATCCCCATCCCACATGTAAAAGAACCTACCACTTTGTACGCCAAATCCAACTGTATTTATCAACTCACATGCAGGTGCGATTCTATCTACATCGGCAGAAGAGAGCGGCAGTTACACAGCAGGGTTGTTGAACACATACCCAGCTGGCTTGATAAGATACTATACACAGGCGATAGGATCATGTGAAGGCTGACACACCAGAATTATAAACGTCCGGTGTCGTCCATTGCACGTCACGTCTAGGAAACCGGTCATGTAGTTGATAGAAACAGCGTTTTTCGTGTGTTTTTTCATACACAAAATAGTCGTTTGTTAAAGTTTCCAGAAGCCATAATGATTAATCTGCATAGGCCAGTTGTGTGCAAACAGACATGATTGTCCATTTAAAATTACCATGGCAAACAATGTATATTACAGTGCGATCATGTGTATATTTCAGCTTGGAAGATGTATCTAATTATTTTACTCTATGTTGTGTGACTTCTGCATTATCTATATATATATATGACATGGCATGTGGTATAACAATTCACAACTATATGACAGACATAACTTCATTCAGCATACTTTCTGAATTAATATAAGATATTGTGCGAAATTTTATCTATGTTAAATTATATACAAAATGGATACGTAACTATATGTATATATAGTTTTCCCCCTTTTTTCATATTAGTATTAATTAGGATTAATATTCGGAGGTTATAATATAAACAATATACGAAATGCAGATGACACAATATTGATTGCGGATAATGCCAAAGATCGACAGCAATTGTTGGACATTGTAGTAACACAGTGTGGAAAGAAAGGACACTTCTTGAATATCAAGAAAACAGTAACAATGGTGATATCAAAGAAATATACGACACCCACATGTGAAATAGAAAAATATGACAGCTAACTGTGTTAAATACCTAGGGGCACTTATAACATGCACATAAAGATGCACAACATAAATTAAAAGCAGAATAGGGAAAACAAAAGCTGCATTTCAGAAAATGGAAAGTATTTTTGCAATAAGCCACTATCATTGAATGCAAGAAAGAGAGTGCTGAAGTGCTATATAGAACCTGTTTTGCTGTATGGCAGTGAGTCTTGGAATGTAAATGCACAAATCACGAAGAATTTGGAAGCAATAGGGATGGGGTTCTTAATACAAGTAACTAATGACGATTTCGTGAAAGAGGCTAATGAAACTAGAACATTATATTCAGCAACAAGAAAAAAAGAAACAGGTTTTTTTCATGTGATGAGAAGAGAGGCATTGGAGAACATCGTGACGACTCGTAAGATGAGGGAAAGAGAGGCAGAGGTTGACCAAGAGAAATGATGCTGGATGGATTGAGACAGTGGCATGGAGGAATATCAGCAGCAGTGTTGATCCAGAACACCAAAGTCCGAGATATGTGGAGAGACATGATCGCTAGGCCAGCTGGCATGGCAATTGATGATGATAATGATGATGCTGATGATGATGATGATGATGCTAGTTATTCCCTTTCGTCACTCAAGACCACTCACAGTAAATATTCTTCTTCCATCATAAATCATATTATGGCATCTATCGTTGCTAATTCTGAATAAAACATTCACACACTTACTTAAAGTGTTATTGTTATCTACATTTATGTATATATAATTACCTCGTTCTGTCATGTCCGACTACATGCAAGGGTTGATGTATAGGCCTCCAACCACACAGCCTCGGGTTCTTTTCCATGGGTTCTTGTCTATTCTGCTTATTGAATTATTTCCCTCTTACATAGTCCAACATGAGGGTTCTTGTCTCCTATGTTTATTGAAGTATTTTCGCATTTTCCCGAGTTCAAGATTATTTCTTACAATCCATCTCCACGTGTTATGTTCAGAAACCTTTTCTTCGCTGGTTGTGGTGTCTATCCCCAAATGTTTATGTCTCGCTTCCATGTGTCTGTAAATCATAGCTGTGGTTACCACATATTTCTGTTAGTGTCTGCAAATTGCCCAACGACAATCCCATTTGGAAAATACCCGTATTACAAGCGACACAAGCAATCCATCACATTAAATACTGCCTACGAAATGTGTTCAAGGTCGTGCAGCGACGAATATGAGGCTGAGTTGTCGGACCACACGGCCCAGGTGCTTGCTAGAGAGTGCAGCAAACAAACATATAATACAAAATGAAAACATGAACCTCCTTTCATTTTCATCTGCTAGTGTGTCTGACTATATTTAGCCGACATTATACTGCTTGACCGTTACTGCAACTAACAAGCCCACCATCTTAAGATATAATCAAGAATGAGGAAATTAAGAAACAGCTGGTGTTTGAACCAGTCATGTAATTAGTTAAAGAACAACATATTAAATTGTCTGGTCCCCTTACACGAATGCCCTGGTGCCATCAACACAAACGAGCCACACTGAAGAAATATGGATACAGAGCAAGGGGAAGACAATGTAAGAGCAAGAGTGATGACATCAAGAACAATCTTAGATAAATGATGGTGCGTGTGTGTGTGTGTGTGTGTGTGTGGGTGGGTGGGTGGGTGGGTGTGTGTGTGGGTGGCTGGGTGTGTGTGGGTGTGTGTTTGTGTGTGTGTGTGTGTGTGTGTGTTATAAAGGAAGGGGGAGAAACAGAAAGAGAAACGTGGGAAGAGAAGTCTGGTATGACAGACGTTTAATAAGAACGGTAGTCTCTTGACAGAAATAAATGTAGAATGGGAATTGTTAGATTTTCACATTTTCTCGGCCATGGCCTACTGAAGTGGGATGACCAGAGCCCTTTCAGTCCGCCTTTCCTTCCCGGAAATGTTCCAACATATGGTAGCCAATGTCTGAGATGTTCCAACATATGGTAGCCAATGTCTGAGATGTTCCAACATATGGTAGCCAATGTCTGAGATGTTTCAACATATGGTAGCCAATGTCTGAGATGTTCCAACATATGCTAGCCACTGTCTGATATGTTTCAACAAATGCTAGCCAATGTCTGAGATTGATTGATTGATTGATTGATTTAGGAACCGACATCACAGCATTCAGGGCATTCGCATAGGCGCTCCGTCTCCATCCTCAGCAGCCAGCGAAGAGTTCCAACACCAATAGTACCAGTAGCAATCTGATTATATGTCCGTCTCGCCTTTCCTCTGAGCGACAAGCGTCGGCCAGATCCTCTCGTCACTCCTCGCTGCCTCATTCATGCCAGACCATGATGATCCATTTGCTCCTCCGAGATGTACACGTGCTTCCACAAGGCCGCAACCACGTCTGCCTTATCATGTATCAATACTCCAAATTTTGCCGAGCCAGCCAATCTGTCTGCCTGTTCATTCCCCAGCACACCGGCATGCCCCGGAGAAAAGATCCAGGCGATGCTTGCCACCCGTGACCTCCGAAACGAAGCTAGCCACTCTGCACGAAGCATGCCTGTCCTCACCTTCCTCAGCATGCTTTCTGAGTCAGTTACAATCACAATGTGTATGTGTGTATTGTATTCTCGATCCAGGGGAAAGCTGCAATGACCGCCTCCACGTCCTTTCTTAAGCTATATGTTGTGGTATCATATGCCAGGCTTTTCTGCACCAAACGTCGGCCATTAGCTTTTGCTATGAACCCCCAGCCACTTCTCCTACCTCTCAACACCGACCCATCTGTGTAGATAATCACATGATCCTAGCGAGCATTGTCCTGAATTAGTTGCTGGATTTCCACTTCCGTGGCCCCAGCTGGCCACTCCCTGCACTCCCGGCTCACTGACTCACTCTTCTCCTCGCCTAATGTTCTCCCAGGGGTCACACCTGTCTGATCGTATCCTCCGCCTGAGCCATCCATGATTTCCCTCTCATCTGTAGCTGACCATTAACTGCGTCCAGCGCCTCGTGCTACGGGTGATCTGTGTCAGCAGCTACTCTGAGGTATGCCTTCGCCTGCATCACACTAAGCCTACCTGCAACAGTCGGCAAACCAAGGATGTAACACATACACACTTCTGGGGTGTCACTGGGCATCCCAGAATGACCCGCATAGCTTCGTTCTGTATTCTCTCTAACTTCACCAACTGACTCTTTGAGACAGTGAGCAGTCCTAGTCCATATTAAATCACTGAGAGGATCAAGTGCTGGTTTAGTGTGAAAAGCATTCTCTGCTCTGTGTCCATTGCAGCCACAGTTTTAAGTGCATTGAGTCCCTTTTGAGATCTTCTCACAACCGTCTCCACATGGTCCTTGAAGGATAGGCTCCTGTCAAATGTGACTTCCCAGATACTTCAGTTTGTTCTCTCTGTTGACGTTTCTACCATCTTACGTGAGGCTTGGGACATCAGAACTCAAAATCCTGTTGTCCAGAGAGCTCCATAAAACAGCCGCCTTTTCCGGGTGGATGACAACACTCATTTCAGTGCACCAGTCAATCACTTTGTCTACTGTTTCCTGTAGTTCCTGGGCTGTTTGTACCTTATCTCTCACCTGCCTATATGCAAGAATATCATCTGCAAATGTTAGTATCCTTCCAAACCCTGTTTCTTCTAGATTTGAAATCTTGCTCGTATACACGTTAAAGAGCACAGGTGAGATTGCGGATCCCTGTGGCAGTCCCTGGGTTAACATATGTGGCTCTGAGGTCCATGCGCCCAGACGGAGAACAACCTGACGAGAATGTAGGGCGGTTGCTATCCAGTTCACTAACCAGGGATTGACCTCCTTCTCCATCATTGCGGTTATCAAAATATCATATCGAACTCTGGTGTATGCATCCTCCAGATCGAGCGCCGCCGCGATCGTTTCCTGCCTACTCTGGAACCCTTCATTAACGTTAAAGGCAAAAGGTGGCTGTATTTGACCAGGTATCTCTTTTCCTGGCTTGTAGCTCCCCAGACCTCTTGGAAGAAGCTTCCCCCTTTCCAAAAACTCTTGCACTTTGACAGCGACTATATTCTCTAATACCTTTGAAGGGTGATGATCCTAAAGCCGCTAAGCTTTGAATGATCCTTGAATGGTTTTGGGAGAGGGATGAGATAGCTGTGCACCCAGTCATGCGGTACCGATGCTGTCCTAATACTCTGGTTAACACAGTCGGTCATCCCCTTCAGGTCTGCATCGCTCAAAGCCTTCATGTGGCCATACTTAACCCCATCGGGCCCTGGCGCCGTGTCTTTTGCCTTTTTCAAAATATGTTTAACATCTTCAACCCGTATGATGCCTTCATAATGCATATTTTTCATGGTGCCAGATAACTCCTCTCTAACTGCATCCCTGGTGTCCGCATCATTATGATTGGTTTGCTCCAAAAATCTCTGGAGAAACGCCACCCCTTTCTCTTTGTCTGTTGTCACGCGCACACCAACATCTCTGTAAATTGTTCCCACTGTCATAGACCGATCTTTTCTTTGTATTTGTCTGTGCAGCTTCTAGAATTTTCGCAGTGTTTTATCACCTCCAATCTATTTCATGAAACATTCCAATTTTGCGTTTTTGGCTTCTGCAGTACAGCGATTGAAAACCTCCACCAATTCTTTCTTGATATTTCCCGCTGTATCCACTTCCTCTCGTGAGCTTCGGGGTGTCTGTCGCACTTTCCTTGTCTGCTTCACTGCAGCTCTCTTTGCTTTCCAAGCATCGTCTACTTCTGGGGTCCACCATGGGGCTGCAAAAAAGGAGTTTTAACAGTCCTGTTGCAAGCCCCCTGTCTGAGGCGTCCAAGAAGGCTGTCGGTCCACTCATACAGGAATGTCTTGTGAGCTCTCCCAGCCTTAACATTCCTTGATTTAGAGATCAGGACAAAAACACGGCATGTGATCACTACCATGGTCATTCAAAACAGTCCACTTTACACGAAGGACTGATGACTGGGAGACAAGTGCCAAGTCAATAGCTGTGTCTGCATCGCCAGGCCTCATTGCCATTCTAGTCGGTCTCCCATAATTAATCAGACCACATCGGAGTCCACCATGACATCCTGCAAGGGCAATTCCCTGTTGGTTTTCTCCACTACTGTCCCAATCTCTGCTCCTCGCATTGAAGTCTCCGCATATGAGTAGCCTATCACCTGGTAATTCCTCCAATTCCTTAAGCCAGTCCCAGTGTTCCTTTCTGACAAAACAGTCCGCTGTGGCATGTACGTTTATGATGTTCCAACTTAAGCCTCCAATCTTCATTTGTATACCCTGGACCTCTCTTGCACTGTGATTCCACTGACTCAAGTCAAGTACCACATTCTTCACTCCTTCCTTCACCAGCAGACCTTGCCCATGTCTCTTCTGCCCAGTAGGGATTATATAACTGAGGTACCCAGGACAATTATGTTTGTCTGTATTTAGCTCCGGGAGCATGAGGATATCAAAATAATAGATTAGCCTCTCAAATACAGGACCGCTCTGCCCTGCACTACGACAGTTCCAGTATTCCACTCTTACATGATTGAAAACTAGTCTCTCCACTTTTCGTCTTGTTATCCTGGCACCTGCTCTCCTATTTCTATGTCTTCTTCTCACACTATTTCCTCATCTTCTCCTCCTCACTCTCTCTCTCTCTCTCTCTCTCTCTCTCTCTCTCTCTCTCTCTCTCTCTCTCTTCGCTAACCTCTGAAAGATGTGTCAAGCGCAGAGCACGTGCTCCGTAGCTCCGGCGACGATTCCCGTGTTTAATTACTTCCATAATCAAAGTTTGGATATTGCAGGAAATAACCGGTCATCCTAGTATTGCCTGCTTGCTAGGGAAGAGGCAGGGGATGTCCCACAGAAGTCCATACGCCTGGTGCCGCTCCGCATGCCTGCCAGACGTCCAACGTTCACAACCAGCTTACCAGTGGCCATCTAGTTCCTCAGCACGCTAGTCCACCTTAAGCTTGGGGGTTTATAATCGGATTTTTCCATCTCCTAGATTGGCCACTGTAAAAGCTAACGGGCCCAATCACACCGGGGGCAAGAGGTTCCAACGCCTCATTCCTGGCGAACACAGTAGATACATGTATATGGGGAACAAAACCAATGTCATACAATGTCTATCAAATAGTACATAATACATAGTTAAAGTCACTACACAACGGAAACATAACTCTCGCAGGTAGATAGTTGAGCACCAAACAAAGCAGTGACGACATCAGTAATCTGGTTTACTTCATACGTTGAGCTCTGTAGTACTGAGACACCAACATGACAATGCATGGGTAAATTACATAGCAGATCCTGTTGTGTTGTAGAGTGGTAGAGTGGTGGCAGACACAACAATCCTGAACAATGTATAGTTCTGTGTAAAGTATCTGCTGCAACACCTTCTGCTTGAGAATGTCATTGTTCGTGATAGGTTCCCTGACAGATTAGGTAGTTAGTCTAAACCCACCCAAGCGTTGCATTTCAAAATCAAAAATTGTATATGACCACTCTGTGCAGCACATATGGAGCAGTAAATGGCAGCCTCCACCCGCTGCTCTGGAAATTGGCTACGTATGGCTGCATGTGTGGTCATCACTCCCTGAGTCTCCAATTACAGCCATTGTGAAGCAACAACACGTTGAGTAGTAATCAGATGTCAGCACTGAACGTTGCTTTAAGGCTACATATCTACCTCCAACGACACACAGGGAACACACATCAGCTGCCATAGCTCCCTCAATGGTGGACTTGTTCGTGTATGATGCCACTGTGTTGACATCCACAAGGAATACAGTCGTAATTCTACATATGTTCCATGCATTATGCCGTGCTACTATGCAACGCACAAACGGACTAATATGTTTCAAATACATCCCAAACCATATTGTCCTGTGTGGATCTGACAACCTCAGTGTAAGACGTGTTTCCTGTAAATCATCATGGCTAGCAGCATCATTCTGTGATCGCCCCATTCACAAACGGACACCCAGGACCAAACTAATCCGTCTCACATGGGACACCAAAAGAGCAGCTTCCATCCTCAGGGTCACAGATGTCATTATAACACTGACATTGGAACATACAACCTTGTCCACACCGTCCATATTACAATTTTATTGTGTCACTATTGGAAACAAAACTGTCACTGTACTTCAGACATTGAGCTCTGTGGTACTGGCACAGTACCATAACAATGGTAATTCCACAGCAGATCCTGTTGTAGAGTTGTGCCAGACACAATGAATATGACTTGAAGGCTAGTTACTTACTGTGCTGCGTCTTCATCCACCTCATGAAAGTCAATTGAATGGATTTCCCATGCTATCTAACGTATGCGAAGGTGCCGCTAGCGATAGACAGCACTGATGTTCACCAAGACACTTTCATTTGTTCGCTGTCTTGTCACGTTCCTCTGTGACAAAACAGGTAATGATAACGAGTTCTGCTGATAATGTTGACATAAGCGCAGTCAATGTTTGGGCACTAGTAGGAACACACGGTGGCGATGATCTAGAAACAAGATTTCTGCTAAAAGAAATAAGTGTTAAAAGTTCACTGGGACCGTTGTAGGACGTTACTTGCCTTGTCTGAGATGTTTCAACATATGGTAGCCAATGTCTGAGATGTTTCAACATATGGTAGCGAATGTCTGAGATGTTTCAACAATCTCAGCTAGAAATTTACATGTGACTACCTCAAGCCCAGGTCCCTAATGTGCAAAGAAAACAACAATACTTGGGGGTGTACCCAGACCACTTGGTTGGTAAACAAGCGCACTAACCATGTTACCACAGCATATCATGAAGACCGTTTACGGTAAACTTGTCTTCCGTGTGCCACTATTACAAACAGAATCAAAGCAGGAAAATCCACATCACTTAACACCTTTAGTACTGTAGCGCAACGTTGGCTCGTCTGACTCCAGATGATAAGACTGCTTTTGTCCAGGGTTCGCAGTCTTATGTATGTAACATGCAAGTATTCTTTTTCTAACAACATTGACGCAGTCTTATGTATGTAACATGCAAGTATTCTTTTTCTAACAACATTGACGCAGTCTTATGTATGTAACATGCAAGTATTCTTTTTCTAACAACATTGACGCAGTCTTATGTATGTAACATGCAAGTATTCTTTTTCTAACAACATTGACGCAGTCTTATGTATGTAACATGCAAGTATTCGTTTTCTAACAACATTGACGCAGTCTTATGTATGTACCATGCAAGTATTCGTTTTCTAACAACATTGACGCAGTCTTATATATGTAACATGCAAGTATTCTTTTTCTAACAACATTGACGCAGTCTTATGTATGTACCATGCAAGTATTCGTTTTCTAACAACATTGACGCAGTCTTATGTATGTAACAGGCAAGTAGTCTTTTTCTAACAACATTGACGCAGTCTTATGTATGTACCATGCAAGTATTCGTTTTCTAACAACATTGACGCAGTCTTATGTATGTAACATGCAAGTATTCTTTTTCTAACAACATTGATGCAGTCTTATGTATGTAACATGCAAGTATTCTTTTTCTAACAACATTGACGCAGTCTTATGTATGTAACATGCAAGTATTCTTTTTCTAACAACATTGACGCAGGCTTATGTATGTAACATGCAAGTATTCTTTTTCTAACAACATTGACGCAGTCTTATGTATGTAACATGCAAGTATTCTTTTTCTAACAACATTGACGCAGTCTTATGTATGTACCATGCAAGTATTCTTTTTCTAACAACATTGACGCAGTCTTATGTATGTAACATGCAAGTATTCTTTTTCTAACAACATTGACGCAGTCTTATGTATGTAACATGCAAGTATTCTTTTTCTAACAACATTGACGCAGTCTTATGTATGTAACATGCAAGTATTCTTTTTCTAACAACATTGACGCAGTCTTATGTATGTAACATGCAAGTATTCTTTTTCTAACAACATTGACGCAGTCTTATGTATGTAACATGCAAGTATTCTTTTTCTAACAACATTGACGCAGTCTTATGTATGTAACATGCAAGTATTCTTTTTCTAACAACATTGACGCAGTCTTATGTATGTACCATGCAAGTATTCTTTTTCTAACAACATTGACGCAGTCTTATGTATGTAACATGCAAGTATTCTTTTTCTAACAACATTGACGCAGTCTTATGTATGTAACATGCAAGTATTCGTTTTCTAACAACATTGACGCAGTCTTATGTATGTAACATGCAAGTAGTCTTTTTCTAACAACATTGACACAGTCTTATGTATGTAACATGCAAGTATTCTTTTTCTAACAACATTGACGCAGTCTTATGTATGTAACATGCAAGTATTCTTTTTCTAACAACATTGACATAGTCTTATGTATGTAACATGCAAGTATTCTTTTTCTAACAACATTGACGCAGTCTTATGTATGTAACATGCAAGTAGTCTTTTTCTAACAACATTGACGCAGTCTTATGTATGTAACATGCAAGTATTCTTTTTCTAACAACATTGACGCAGTCTTATGTATGTACCATGCAAGAATTCTTTTTCTAACAACATTGACGCAGTCTTATGTATGTACCATGCAAGTATTCTTTTTCTAACAACATTGACGCAGTCTTATGTATGTACCATGCAAGTATTCTTTTTCTAACAACATTGACACAGACCTATTGCATTAAATGTTGTTCATTTTATCACTTGCATCATTTGTCTGTCATATTATGCTCTGTATCTCTGTTATGCATCTTCCATCTGATGTTATCCATGTGCCCTGATATCTGGAATATTAACCACATTCACAACTGATTTAGTACTGTATATGTTCTTGAAAGACAGGGACACGAACATACAGGGGGAAAAACACACACAACGGATCCTGTGATAAAACGAACGCGCGCACTCACACACACACATATATGCGACCATGCACCTAAGCAGAAAGCTAGAGTTTAGGCAGGCAGAGATATCAAAACACAGACTGACGTCGAACAGGCAGACATACACACATACATACTATAACATCTAAGTGGTATACTTACAAGTACTAATGCTCTAGTGAGTTAATTGTCTGGTTACAAGCACACACTTCACGGCTGCCAAATTGAACTCATTGAGTTAAGTGTTTTCATTGTTCATGAGGACATACAGAGACCCTGCCAATTATGACGTACATGACGACTGACACAAATACTGGTCAAGTGTTGTCATACAAGGGGAAATCACTCACACCAGTACACTAACCGGTCAGGCTAACCGTGGTTTGTAAACATTTCCTGTGTTCTTCCTCGTTACTACTAGTGCCAACATAGCGGTTGTGTCCTGGGTACTGCTTTACTCTTATCTGTTGCAGACAGTTGTTGCTTTAACTCATTCCCTGAGAGTGGAGTGTAATGAGATATATGCCTGGGTCTGAATGAGCTCAAATAATAACATTGTAGATCACTAGAAATTACTGATAAATTACAATTAACAATTACATTCAACGAAGGAGGAATGGGCAATTGAAATCCCTTTCGCAAGTGCCTTACTTTGGCTCCATAATTAATCATAATGAGGAATGTTTAAAAGGATTAAGTATGAGATGGGATAAGTAATGCAGACATTAAAAAGAACGAAGAAAACACAGATATATTATCATTTTCAGCAGGTGTACCATTCATGTGGCAACATACGGTTGTGAATTGTCCACAATATCAAAACTTATCGAGCATTTTCAAGCTCTATTGTGACAGTAAATGTCCTAGATGAACCGTCAATAAAGAAACATAAAAAACAGGAAGGAGAGACTGCCCACTTATTGTCCCGTGTACTCAGCCCTACGTGTGGTGGCCCCATGTTAGTTGAGCCACTATCTGACCACAGTTGAGTTTGGTGAGTTGAGTTTGGTGAGTTGAGTTTGGTGAGTTGAGTTTGGTGAGTTGAGTTTGGTGAGTTGAGTTTGGTGAGTTGAGTTTGGTGAGTTGAGTTTGGTGAGTTGAGTTTGGTGAGTTGAGTTTGGTGAGTTGAGTCTAACACGGACATCACCGTATTTGGAACATTCCCTGAACTGCCCCGTCCTCATCTTCAACAACCATTGACAAGTCCCAATATTAATGGTACAAGATGCAATCTGATTATGTGTCCGTCTGGCAATATCTCGGAGCACTGAGTGTCAGTCAGATCCTCTGGTCAGCTCCCTGCCTCACCTTCTCTTCAGACAGTGATGGTGTATCTGTTATTCCAACCTATACACATGACCTCAAAGGGTACAGAACTCGATCTGCCTTATTGGGGATTGAACTCTGACCACTGTCTAATCAGGCAAGCGCACTAACCACTGTGCCACTCGGCTGTACCAGAAACTCATGGAAGGGAACTGTACATGTAGAGTAGCAGTTAGATATTTCCTCCGACTGTTGATGATAAACATCCGGGTTATAAAATTTCTGGGTCAGGACAACATGATCTGGCAGGACAATTCTAACTCTTCGCATGTTGGGCTGGAACTTCATACCCCACTCAAGCTCAAAAGCTCTTGAAATCCCTTTCTCAAGTGCCTTTCTGGATGGTGGGGTCGATCATGTCCCTCCACAACTCTTCATCTCTAGCATTTTAAATGCGTGTTTTTATATCCGCTAATGCCGCCATAAAGGCCCGTGTATCATCTATTCCCTCTGTCTCAGGCACCCATTTTGCTAAGTCGTGTTGGCCTCAGAGTGTTTGTTGTCACAAAACAAACTGTGCCCTCAAGTAGGTTTTCAACTTGGAACGGAGGCAGTCCGTGCGCTAGGTTAGAATAATCCGATACACGCCCACTTGTTGAAAGGACGGAGTGGCTTAAATTGCAGATGTCCTCTCCTTGCTCATGAAATCTGGTTTCGGTCGACGCGTGGACTATTTCTAATATTACAGAATACTGACATATCTAAATATTCGAGGTACTGATTTGTCCAAATGTTGGAGATACTAATACGTCTAAATGTTAGAGTTAATCACATAATGACATAAGATTTACTGTCACATTATTCAAGGAGTCATTCTTAACAAACACACTGACACACCGTTTTCAAGGTTTCTATGTTAATCATGTGATAGTTAACTCTTTTATTCGTGGACAGTTTCAAAACGCTTACTAGAAGGGGAAGAAGCGCTATGAAAAGTCTCGAGTATATTACTAAAGAAACACTAAGTACACGGTGATGTGGTCACTGTAGAAGTTATATTTCTTTAATATGTTCTGAACAAATGTAAAAAGTGAGAGAACACATTAAACGATGGATGGGACTCAGAAGAAAGAGCGATTCACACACCACATGTTTCTTGGGACTGAATGAGGTTAAGGAGATCCTTGTCACTCGCTTCTGTAAACTAACCAGCTTGAAAAAGATTCGACATTAGTTACTGAAGTGATTATGTTCCTATAGACGTGACAGTAGTTAAGTATGTGATTATATTCCTATAGACGTGACAGCAGTTAATGATGTGATGATTTTCATGTAGACGTGTCAGTAGATAATGTTGTGATGGTATTACGATAACTGTGATAGTAGTTAACAATGTCATGTAATTCCTATGGGCGTGACAGTAGTTAACGGTGTGATAATGTTCATGTAGACGTGACATTAGTTAAAGATGTGTTTATGTTCATATAGACGTGGCAGTAGTTAACGATATTATGATATTTCGATAGACGTGACATCTGTTAATGAGGTGATGGTATTCCAATAAACATGTTAGTAGTTAACGATGTGATGATATTTCTATGGATGTGGCAGCAGGTAATGAAATGATATTGTTCTTGTAGACGTGACATCAGTTATTGAAATGATGATGTTACTATAAACGTGACAACAGTTAATAATCTGAACATGTTCTTATATACGATGATGTTCCCTACAGACGTGTACGAAGTGATGTTGTTCCTATAGACGTGACAGAAGTGATGTTTTTTTTTCTACAGACGTGACAGCATTTAACCATGTAATGATGTTCCTCTTGCATCACGTTGACAACCTTATTTCTCCCTTCTCCCCGTCAATACTAAAAATTTTCGCGGAGTGGGAGAATTTCCCCCTACCCATTAAATTGTTCTGTGAGAATGGGAATATTCTTCAACAAGTGAGTAGGTACAATTATCTCGGAATAGTAATAACATCTGATGGGAGATGCCTTGAAGAGATTAGAACAAGAATCGCCATGGCAAAAGTAGCCTTTAGCAAGATGAAAAACATATTGACCAATAAAAAGATGTCAATTGAAACGAGAAAAAGAGTGTTGAGATGCTACATTGAACCTGTACTTTTATATGAATGTGAAGCGTGGACAATGAGCAGTCAGGCTGAAAAACATCTGATGGCTGTAGAGATGTGGTTTCTGAGGAAAATGCAAAGAATACCATGGACAGCCAGAAAGACCAATGAACAAGTCCTTCAAGAAACAAATGAAGATCGTAAATTGATCAGAGAAATTAGACGTAGACAGTCAAAATTCTTTGGGCATGTTATGAGAAGAAATGGATTGGAGAATTTGGTGACAACTGGTAAGATCGAGGGGAACAGACCAAGGGGAAGACTAGAAGCAAGTACCTGGATGGCTTGGCCTTGTGGCATGGTCGAGACAGAAACACGGAGCTGATCCATGACTCTGGTGATCGAGTGAGATGGCAGAACATGACCGTCCACGCTTACCGGCATGGCACATGATGGATGGGATGGAGTATCCCGTTGAATTAGTCTGGTTATTGAGAAGTGCTTTCTGTCAGACCTGGCTCTACTGTCACCAGATCAGACGAATAACAGTTAAATCTGAATTGAATCATACACTGAAACGAGGGTGGTGGAGCGGTGGTGGAAGGGGTTGCAGATATTCCATGTATGAAGACATGATACACGCGTAGAATATTAAACTTTTGCGTAAGAATACAAGAAAATTATGACGTTTTACTAGTAGCAATCACTAAAGAAAACGCATCACAGAAGACAGTGTTTGTGGGACACTGAAATAATTAGCCCTCACCAAGTGTCGCTGTGGTCTAGAAAGAACGGTAATGGAAGGCGAGATTTCTGTAACATGAAACAGTGGCCGATCAATACGATAGTGGATACAGGACATCACAGGTATCCTAGCATGGGCATGTATGAGGCAGACACACTGGCGAGAGATCGAGAGTCTAGTCGGCGAGTTGTGATGTGGGCGCCATTCTGCCAAGGATTTGCCACATGATGATGATGATGTAATCCCCAAAAGGCAGTCATTTGATTGCATGCTGATGTATGTCAGTACTGCACCTGTGTCCACACTTACATGCACATCTTGATGTCTGTCAATAGTGCACGTGTGTCCCCACTTACAGGCACATCCTTATGTCTGTCAGTACTGCACGTTGCTTGCCCACACTTACCGGCACATTCTGATGTCTGTCAGTACTGCACGTGTGCCCACACTTACAGGCACATCCTGATGTCTTTCAGTACTACACGTGTGCCCACACTTACGGCACATACTCTAACACGCCTGTCTTCTAGGTCCCCTTAACGTGGTATTCTCCAACAGTGAATGGGATCATGAGATGCCTCTGGAAGTCAGCTGCTGGTCTACATGCAATAATCTGCTCCAGAAGCCAACCCTCCGTGGTTTGTATAGCCAGCTGTAGGCGATTTTCTATGGATGATCTTCGTGTTGTTTAGGTAGCGGCATCAGACATCGTTGCAGCAACCCCTCCCTGATCTCACTTTCTGGATTCTTGCATCGAATTTTTTGGAAAGGTTCTCCATGTAAGCTTCTGACATATTGCTAGTAGCGTCTAGTTGAATTCCGCAATAGCCTGGAACGCGATATTAGATCTCTGGAATGTGATCAGAATTATCTCCAGTGTAAGCCAATGTCCTGCAAACATCAACGCCTCTACAAAAAGACATTATCTTTCAAATACCAAAGACTCCAACAAAAGAGTGTCCTTCAACCACCAAAGCTTCTACGAAAAGTCAGTATCCTTCAACCATCAAAGCCTCTACAAACAGACAGTACCATTCAACCACCAAAGGCCTACAAAAAATACAGTGTTCTTCAACCACTAAAGCTTACCCACAAATGCAGTGTCTTTTGACCATCAAAGCTTCCACCAAGAGACAGTATCCTTCAAGCATCAAATCTTCCACCAAAAGGCAATGTCCGAAACCACCAAAGCCTCTACTAACAGACGGTGCTTTGATCTAAGAAGACCACCCTCTTTGTAGGAACGGATTATTTTCTTTTTTTTAAAAACTAAACCAACATTTTCATCCACATAAGATAAAGGTCAAAGAACTACGGCTGGGGGTTGTTTTGTTATACAGAAAAGGAAATGTGTCAACAACTGACTTCCCCACTGTTGGCTCAATGAGTGGTTGTATGAAATCATCAACTGTCAGCTTGGGGGAGGAGCTGCGATGATAACATGCACACAACTCGTGTCAGAGTCATCTGTTATAACCCTAACTCAGCTCAGAGGCGCCAACACAACACGCAAGCTGCTGACTCTTGGGTGGCACCAGTGCTAACTTCAGGAACATATAATCTTGGATGACACCAGTGCTAACTTCAGGAACATATAATCTTGGATGACACCAGTGCTAACTTCAGGAACATATAATCTTGGATGACACCAGTGCTAACTTCAGGAACATATAATCTTGGATGACACCAGTGCTAACTTCAGGAACATATAATCTTGGATGACACCAATGCTAACTTCAGGAACATATAATCTTGGATGACACCAATGCTAACTTCAGGAACATATAATCTTGGATGACACTAGTGCTAACTTCAGGAACATATAATCTTGGATGATACCAGTGCTACTTTAAGTAAGTTATAATCTTGGATGGCACCAATGCTAACTTCAGCTACTTAAGACTTGGATGAAAATAATGCTAACTTTAGAAACTTCTAATCTTGGTTGACACCAGTGCTAACTTCTATAACATATAATATCGCTCGGATCTAATTGAAATTGCTTTTGGGTTCATTTTGCTATCACGTGTCTGTAGTATCTTCGTGCTACAGGTAATCCGCTATTGTATTGGGTGAGTCTTTGTTGATGACTTTAATGCAGACAGACTGACAAACAGACCGACAAACAGACGGACAAGCAGACAGACTGAAGGCAGGCTAGTTAGTTACATGGCTGAATGAATTGGTGAAGTGATCAGTGAACAACACTTACAACTATTTGTTTTTCAGAGTACATTTAATTACTGATTTTCTTTGCAAGTATTGACACCACAAGAAATGTTTATGTATAATATCTTGTACGTATGGCAACTGGAACATAAGAAGGCAAATGATTCAGAAGTCAAAACATTGTCAACTCCACAGATAAAAAACACGTACATCAAATGACAATACACATCCAAAAGTAATTCTTACTAAAGCCCTGTCTGTTCTTAAGCACTCAAATCCAACAAGCTCTTAAGGCGTTGAGAGATGTGGACCGAGCGGGACTTTGACGCCAGTGAATCCCCATCGTTGTCTAGAATAAGAGACTTGGACGTAAGAATCGACACGACCAGACACGAGAGCCACATCGGAGAATGAGAGGCCTCGTCCGCGAAATGAAAGAGCTGGCACATGTGACGAAAGAAGGCACTGGGGAGCAATAACCACATCTTCCAGTCACATATTACCAAACGGAAGTCTGATAGAAACGCATTACAAATCATGTGTCCAGTAACGGGAGTTAATAGTATCTATATGACAAGGCTGGATACGTTACTATCTTCAGAGAGAAAAATGAACAGGCTCAACATTCACAGATACACAAATCTAAAGATAGCTTCTATAACAATGTATACATGTGGCAAATACCTGAAACTGTGGCACATTTACTAGACCAGTATAACAAATACAACTGAGAAAGAGTTATTCTATAGACGCGTGAAGCAAACTTACAGTTCACATTTTAACGGAGCAAGAAATGATTACGGACAACACATGTTTTGTAGGAAATATTCTAAGCTAGAATAAAAAATAATCCTGCCAAATATGAAGAAATTCACAGAAAAGTCAGAACATTATGTAAGGAGGCAAAAGAAACATGGCTTGAGAAAAATTGCAGAGAAATTGAAAAACAACACAACAGTAAAAATGCGAAACTAATGCACGAAAGAATTCAACAGCTTACTATTCAAAGACACGTACATCAGCAGGCTGCCTAAAGACAAAAGATGGAAGAGTCATAATAGAAAAAAGATCAGATCTTATATGTATGGTCAGATTACGTGAGAAACCTTTATGACGATAAAAGAGACGAACAGTATGATGTTCATAATAATAATGAAGGACAAGTAACTTTGAAGATGGAGGTTCAGAATGCTCTTAACCATATGAAATCTGGCAAGACCCCCGGTTTAGACAGCGTTACAACAGAAATGATTAATGCTTTAGAACAGGGGTGGGCTAACGTTTTGTGCGTAAGGCCGCATTGACAAATTTAAAGCTATTGGCGGGCCGCATATATATATATATATATATATATATATATATATATATATATATATATATATATATATATATATATATATATATATATATATATATATATATTATATATATATATATATATATATATTATATATATATATATATATATATATATACATATATATATATCGTCACATTTAAAGCTATTGGCGAACCGCATATATATATATATATATATATATATATATATATATATATATATATATATATATATATATCATCTCTTTAGTCAGGTCTTAGTCAGATATGACTGAGCTTCCGTATGACAGTAGACGGTACTACCTGCTTTCTGTCAGCGCCGAATGTTGGGCGGCGCTTACCAAACCCGACACCCCACATTGTGCCAACGGCTTCGGGCGGAAGAGCGCAATTGGGAGGCTACTAGCCTTATCCTGGTGCGAGGAAATGCAACCCAAAGACAAAATAAGTCATGGCAGGGCAGACCAGGCCATAAGCCTTGGTTGGCAGCTGGTCTAGGATTGAAGCTCCGACAGGCGGACAGTTAGAGCATTGCTTTGCTGATCTGGCAGCTTCTGCAGCTTGTCTTGTTCCAGATTATAGGTGTCAACCTTCCTCTGGAGTGAACTAGGCAGGCCGAGAGAGGGATCATGCTGCATGGGCAACACATGGTTTCTTTATTTTAGCCCAGGCTTTGTGCTATGGAGAGGTGCCGAACTGGAGATAGTAGACCATTTTACATATCTAGGATCAGAGGTAAATAGCAAATTATCCCTCGATCAGGAAATCAACATCAGGATTGGCAAGGCAGCAACAACAATGAACATGTTAGCAAAAAGAGTCTGGGAGAACAGGAAGCTTACTGCCAAAACAAAAGTCCTCGTCTACCAAGCCTGTGTCCTTAGTACTCTTCTTTACGGCAGTGAAACCTGGACAACTTACTCACGCCAAGAGAAACGTTTAAACAGCTTTCATGTGCGGTGTCTGCGAAGAATACTTGTGTCAAAGACTCGAACGCAACCCCTCCACCGGGGAGAGCAGTCAACCTCGAGGAGACCAGGAGGTGATCCGGTGCCCGAGGGAAGGGCAGGGGAGATGAGGAAATAGGAGATGGTTAACCATTCTCTCATGAGACACGCAGGCGTGGTTCAGAGAGTTAGCACTCTGATCACGACAGTATCACGCCTCGTGGTAGCCACAGAGAAGTTGAGTGCCCACTCAACATACCACGGCTGCGATCAACGTGCCATGTGAGGTAACACGCACCAAGGTCAAGGTCGATCCGCGTGGTGTGTGACCACGGGATGAGAGAACGTCAGACCGGGGACGGGACTTGTAGTGTGCACATCGTAGAATAGCGATAGGGGTTTTTGTGTAACCAAATAGATAGAAACTTAGCATAGACGTTAGCACTTAGTGATAGGTAATTCGGTGGCTTTGTGTGTGGGTTTAATAGCGACTGTAATATACTTGTAGCGAGCCAACGGCAATAAAATGTACCATTTATTTTCCTCGCACACGACTTGCAAGTTTTCTTGTATGGTGTGGGAGAAGTATCCGATGATGCCTGTCAGATGAGTTGTTGACAGGCAAGGATAATTGTGGTGTCAGAAGTGAAGCTTGAACGAAAGTTCAAGCTAATCCACTCATCCACGGCTCTAGACTAGGGTTTAATTTGTGTCAGTGACGGTAATTTGTGCAGACAAGTGCAAGTTGCGAGCTAAAATTGTGCCTATCGTGACGAAATATATTGTGTAATTGTGTTTATGAAATATTTATTTAGTGAAATCATGTATTCTTCAAAGCTGTAAGTAGTAATATTCTTATTTTCTTATATTTATATATGTATTTACCAATTTATTTATGAATAAGTACCAAAGATGATTCATGGCGGAGCGATACACAGCCAGCCGACATTATCGATTTTTGCAAGCTAAAAATAGCGCTGAGCCTCTGACGTAGGATAATTGACACGCAGTTTTCCTAAGTCATTAGCATTCAGCAATCGAGTGTTTACAAAATCGTCAAGCTGCTGCTCGCCTGAATCTGTACTTTATATTATTTATTAATTGTTTATTTGAGTTGTAAATGAATATATTTATTTATTTGAACATTATTATGGTATTTTTATTTATTTAAAAGAAGTTATTCATATTTTGATCGTACTTTTTCTTTGTTTACCGTCACGATGGAACTATTTTTGGCCAATGCAGATCAAACTTGAGCTGCACAACACTTACATAGATTAACTAGGTTAGTGACGAAAGGCAGATACGGATAGAACGAAGACAGGACATTGACATTAAATATTAATTAACACAAATTCTAGTTGTTCGTGGGCAAGTCATTGTCATTGTCCTTAGTTGTCGGGAAAATCATATCGTACAGTAGGTAGATTACTGCTGCTCTGCATATAAGAGTCAACAACACCTGAGTGTGCATGCCGAGATGCCAAATAAAGTGTCGTGATTACGAAACGTGTGTCTATCCCAAAGTACCAAACAAGGTGACCTGTGTTACCGGAGTTCAGTTCCCTGATTCTCGGGAACATTAAGTTGAGTATACCTAATATTTTGGCATGCAATGTGATTAATAGTGCATCTCTTTTTCAGCTTGTGATACACTAGCAGAGTTTGTGCTCTGATTTTCAGGAAAAAATTTTTTTGTTTCTCAGCAAATAAACTGAGAATACAATTGATAGTCCTCAGCGAGTGACAAACATAGCACATCAAAGATAAATAGTTGAATAAACAGGTCAGTGTAGGTCAACGCTAGCTAATTACTCAACAACATGGCTACTTTATCTGATTTTATAAAAGCAGGTAAAGAGTTACAATATACAGGAAAGGATTTAGAAGAATATGCTGACAAGAAATTTAAGAAGCAAAAGATGCTGAGACAAGAAAAGAAAATGCTGAGAGAGACGAACGCGCACGAGAAAGACAACATCAGAAAGAACTAGCTGAGATTGCAAAACATAAGAACTAGAAGTTAAACAACAACAGTTAGAACATGATAAAGAGATTGCACAACTAGCTGAGATAACAAAACAAAAACAGCTAGAAGATGACAAACAAATTAAGCTAAAACAGTTAGAACAAGATAGGGAAATTAAACAAATGGAATTAGATCTAAAGCAAAAAGAGATAGATGAAACGGCAAGAGTTAAGGAAAAACAAATTCAGGTAGAATCAGAGACACAGTTGAAGATGAAAGGTATGGATGTAGACTCACACGCAGAGATCTCTGCCACTAAATTAAAAAGTCAACAAGAGGAAAATAAGTTCAATAAATACAAAAACATAATCAAATCATATTGTAAAGAAGATTCCATATCAGCCTGGACAGAGAATGTAGAGTATCAATTTAAATATCACCAAGTTCCAATAGAGATGTGGGCTATGATTTATATGAAGAATCTGAGTGGTGAGCCCCTTAAAGTGATAGAATCTATACCAACTGAGCTTAGATCTAACTATCAATACATCCATGATAGGATTATGCAGCACTTTTTACTTGATGCCCCTGGGTATCAGGTTCAGTTCTCAAATTTAAAACCTAAACCTAGTGAGACTTTTATTGATTATGTTTCAAATGTTCAGAGTGTACTAAACAGGTGGCTGAAAGCAGCTAACATAGGAAAAGACTTTGATAGATTAAAAAATTTAATAGCTATGGATAAAGTTATATCCACTATACCATCTCCTTTTGCTAAATTTTTGCAGCAGTCAGACATTGAGAACATCGAGCAGTTTGAAAAAAAAGGCTCAGCATATTTTTCTTCTAACAGAGATATTTTTAAGACTTCAAATGACTCTGAAATAGTATCCTTTGTGAAAGACCAACCAAAAAACTATCAGAGTAACAGAAAACCTTTTCAGAAACACGACAAGAAAGATAGAAAAGTGTCAAAATGTATTTACTGTCAACTTATGCACGACACTTATTCTATGTGTGACAAATCGCCGAATTATCCGGCGCATCTTGAAAATGTTATTAAAAAGCAACAAAGTAAAAGATCTGCATACAGGCGTGCAATCAAATGTTTTTTTTTGTTCCAGCTATGGCCATTATTCAAATAAGTGCCTTGGCCGCCAACGTATGAAAGCTAACAATGCTATCTTGATTGATACCTCTTCAGATAGTGGTAGTGAGGATGAGTGTGAGGTTGAAAGTGAGGTTGAGGTTGACTTACCTTTTAACCAAGCTGAAGATGTGTGTTGTGTAAACGATATGTTGAGCTTCGACAGTTGTGAACGATGTCACCAATTTCATGCAGACGGAAAACTAGAATGTGGACATACAGTACCATTCTCATCTGAGAGTGTGAATGCCGCATTAGCCTCCAGAGGCAATTTGGTGTTCCACAATGCAATGGTCAATGATAGACCATGCCAATGTTTACTGGACAGCGGCAGCACCCTTATTGGTCTTCGGAAAGAACTGGTTAGTCCGGGTGATTATACAGGTGACACTGTTAAATGCCGAACCTTTTCGGGTAACATTGAGATTTACCCTTTGGCCAAAGCCCGTATTAATACTCCTTTTCTTTCGGGTACCTTTACTTGTGCAATACTTGACAACCCTTGTACTGATTTAATTTTGGGTTGCTTACCCCAACTGAAACATTGTACTAGTGATGAAATAGTTGCATGGGAGAAATTAAATGCAGCTAATGCAACAACCAGAGCAGACACTTTGAAACATCAAGACACACTACAAGATGAGAGACTACTGTTGCTTTCTCCAACTGGCACAGATGATACCAACAGACAGAAATTTATAGAACAGCAGAAAGCTGATCCTAGTGTGTCTCCATATTTAAAATTATTGAAAGAAAGAGCCAAAGTGACCAAAAATGCATCATGGTTCTTTAGACTTAATAATGGCATTTTAACTAGATATTACACTACTGGTAACCATGAGATTCAGCAAACGGTGTTACCTGAACAACATCGTCTAACTGTGCTAAAGATTGCACATGAGTCACCGTTTGCTGGTCATCTTGCATACGACAAAACCAGGGCCAGAATTCAGGCTCATTTCTATTGGCCAGGTTTTTGCAATGATATAAAATTATTTTGTCGGTCTTGTAATGTCTGTCAACAATTAGTACGTAAGGGTAAACATCCTACAGCTGAAGTACAACCTTCTACACTGGCTTCTAGGCCATTTGAGAGTGTGGCGGTAGATATTGTTGGACCCCTGAATCAGGTGTCCAGCAAAGGAAATCGCTTCATATTAACAATGGTCGACCTATGTTCAAGGTGGGTTGAGGCAGTAGCTTTGAAATACATCACCTCCAAAGACGTTGCCAATGTATTTCTACACCTGTTCTCACGATTCGGATTCCCACGGACCATTTTATCCGATCGTGGAACTCAATTCATATCGGCTGCAACGCAAGCCCTTACAAAAATGTTAGGGATTAAACAACATTTCACGACAGCATACCATCCAGCCAGCAATGGAATAGTAGAAAAAATTAACGGTGATCTAAAACATATGCTGGCTAAGGTGACAGCAGAAAACCCAGCTGACTGGGATACACTGTTACCAACAGTGCTGTTCGCCTATCGGGAGATTCCCCATTCAAGCACGGGTTTCTCACCGTTTGAATTAGTATACGGGGCTAACCCACGTGGACCCCTAACCATTTACCATCAGGTAATAACTAATTCTATAGAAATTCCCACCTCAAAAACACCTTATGAAATGGTGACAGAAACACGAGACAAAATCATGAAATCGTGTATTATAGCTAAGGCAGCTTTGGAGAGGAAGGGTCAAATCTACCGCCAATATGCAAACAAAGGGGCAAGAACAATTGAACTTGAACCAGATCAAGACATACTTTTGCTACTTCCAGACAAAAGAAATTTATTATTGACCTCATGGCAAGGGCCATTCAAGGTGGTACGTAGAATTTCAGATGTTGACTATGAAATATCAATAAACGGACACTTAAAGATATTCCATGTCAACATGTTGAAACCTTACTTTTCACGACAAGAGACAGAAGTAGTGACAGACGAACACAGTGCACCAACACCTAGTGATCAGACGACAGACATACACAACGCAACTACACTAGTTAGCGAGACTGGCAGTTCCGACAATGGCCATACACCTAGCGAGTTAACAGAATACGCACTTAGCACCACCACCGTACTGAATCAGGTAGACGACGACGGAATGGAACTACCTGTTCCCATTGTAGACAAGACTGCGACAATGGAGAGTATACATATAGATCAGGGACTAACAGGACAGTCAACGACGACAATTAGTGGAATTAGTGACTGAGTACAAAGACATATTTTCTGACATTCCAGGTAGGACGGACAGAATCGAACACTCCATTCTTCTTTCGGACTCTAAGCCTATCAAATGCAGGCCGTACTCTATCCCACTCAGCTATAGGGAAAATCTAAATAAGGAAATTCTTAATTTGGAAGCTAGTGGGATTATCCAAAAGTCTACATCTGAGTACTCCTTTCCAATCGTCCTAGTTAAGAAGAAAGATTCCACTATTCGTCTGTGCGTAGACTACCGAAAGCTCAACAACATCACTAAGATCGACGCAGAACCAATTCCTTCCTGCGAAGATCTTATCCTTGACATGTCGACTTCCAAAATCTTTTCAAAATTAGATCTTACTAAGGGATATTGGCAGGTCCCTATGCAGGCTCAATCTATTCATCTTACTGCATTTTCAACACCTTTAGGACTGTACGAGTGGCGTTTTCTTCCTTTCGGACTTCGAAATGCTCCTGCCACTTTCGTACGATTAACTAGAGATCTACTGCATGGAGTGACGAATACTGTGACCTATATAGATGATATATGTGTCCATACTGATGACTGGACAACACACTTACTGAAACTGAGACATGTCTTTGATAGGTTGCGACTCTTCGGTCTCACTGTCAAACCGAGCAAAGTTGAATTGGGCCTAAAAGAAATTGATTTTTTGGGTCATGTCATCTCTCAAGGTCAACTCAAGACTGACAACAGAATTATTACAAAAATTATGAATCTGACCATGCCTACTACGAAGAAACAGGTCAGAAGCCTTCTGGGATTAGTAAATTACTATAGTAAATTTATTCCAAATTTAGCGGAAATTACAAGTGTATTTTCCAATGTTTTAAAAGCATCTGTAAAATTGGATGTGAAAGATGCATTATTAATTTCTGCATTGTCAAAATTAAAAATCCTTTTTAGTAATGTACCAATCCTCCGCTTGCCTAACCCTAGGCTCGTTTATTATCTTAGGACAGATGCCAGCAGGATCTCCATCGCTGCAGTACTAGGCCAATTTTATGAGGGCATCTTCCACCCGATTTGCTACGTGAGCCGGAAGATCACACCTGCCGAGTCCAGATATTCCATATCAGAGTTGGAAGCCCTAAGCGTCATCTATGCGGTGAGAAAGCTCCATCGATTTCTGGCGGGTGTGCACTTCATCGTCCAGACCGACAATTCCCCTATCACGGTCATACAGAGTGGTGTGCATCGCAATGACCGGATATACAGGTGGTCGCTGATCCTCCAAAACTATACGTTTAGTATAGAACATATCAAGGGTAAGGACAACATTCTGGCTGATACCCTTAGTCGACCATCTGAGGTAGAAATACCTGAAATCCCACATAGAAGTGTAGAGTGATAGTTATTACATGAGTACATAATAATATTCTATGTGAAATATGTTACATATACATCGAAATTATGTACTTAATCATGTACCAAGAACAGTGAACTACCATGTGTCCGTAAACATCAAAAGAAGAACTGTGCTCCAAAGACAAATTAACACCGTGCGAACTGGGACAGCTCATTACCTACTAAGCTCCATTCCGGTGTATCATTTGTGTTAAGCGCAGAAAACAGTGTCAAAACAGTACATCATTACAGAAAATACTGAAACACGAAAATACGGATCTACGACACCAGCGAACTCTACAGGTGCACTACCGATAGGACACGAGTATGACTGTGCAATGTATTTCAGATACCCAGGCCAAGTGTGTATATATAGTATGCCTATAAGACCAATGTACATACATGAAGGCAACAACTAACCTGAGGTAGCTTAATACCATGTATATAAACTTATTGTGATATGTAAGATAACATTTTAAGATGGTGATAAATTAGAGGTAGAATAGGAGATATAATAGTTTTCATTTATTTTAATAGGTTAGACAGTTCAGTAATTAACCCACTTACTTAGCGTAAAATTAAATTAGAATAGTAATTTAGACGTAAGAATAGGTAATTACAAACTAAATTAAAGTTTTGATAGGAATAGTACCATTTATGTTGTTACATTTCATTTAGCTTCAGTGCAGTTCAGTTCATTCCATCCTAATGAAACCATACCATCTAGCAAACATTACCAGTTACTATTAACATCATTTTACATCATAATAGGATAAAAAGATTAGATAAGTGGACATACATCATTTACACCATTTAAATTAAGAACATCATTCATATAATTTCTTTATGCATTTAAAAACATTACTTAGAATAGTTTCAGAAAAGTACATAATTGGTGCTCACATTATCCATGGCATTAAGGTACATAACTCAGATCACATCAATTCCATTTAAATAGTTAGATTACATCCCTTAGATTAGATAAACATAAGGATTAATATAAGCATATCATATAATTAACATGACAAAATTTAGTAAATTAGTTAACACATTAAATACATATTTATAGAATTAATATTAGTATGTTAGCATTTAGAGTTTATTTTAGTAGAACATAGTGGATAAGACCAAGGGGACAGACCATCAACCCTTTCTCGTCCATGTAAATATATGGTAAATACATGACTCGTGCAGCGATTGTTGCACAGTCATTGAGCTCAACTTTCTAAAACTGAGCCAAACCTGTACAGTGTCACTCCAAGGTTTTTAAATAATCGGGAGAATAAAAGATGTGTGACAGAATTAAGGGTGAAAGGAGTGTGACAGAAGTGTGAAAGTGAGAGCGAAGGGAAAATATACGGAGAGAAGTGAAATCAGTCGGCGAGTTTTTCTGCTGCCTAGCGCGACTTTTAATTTTTGTCTGCGTTAGATGTTGGTTGTCGTTGGTGAAAATGTGCTAGTGTGAATGTGTTGTCTGTAGTATAGGTTACAACTTAGATTAAAGTATTTTAAGTTTCATAACAAGGGAACGTAGGTCACGAATTAGTGTTATACACCTGTTTGTGGCCACATTTAACCAAATTATGGCACTTAAAAACTAACATACATACACATAAACGTTAGAAACATAGGTTAGAAGCTAGATTAGAATATTAATTACATCCAAACACGCAAACAACCAGAAAAACAAACATATAAATTACATACACATTTTGTAGATCAAAGGGAGATAACTTCGGGTCAGGGGACATAATAGACAACGAAACACTAACTTAACAGTGAAATAGAACTTTACACGCGGAAGCGAAGTAGGTAAAGCCTGTCGCACACACCTTGTGTAATGGTTGTTAAATATTATATGGGGGACATGAAGCAATTCATGTGTTGACCCTAAGAAAGTCAACTTTGTATGGGTAGTAAGTTAATTTACTATGTGAGGGCAGGTCTTATAAGACAACGGTCCGGTTCAGACATACCTCTAATGAATATAATATTGCATGTGAGAAGAGGGCTCACGCCAACCAGACAAGTTTGTGGCGATTGCCAGTAGCCAAGTAAAGTATTACTACATTGTGACAATAGTCAGTAGAAGTCTATTAGAGTGCCCAAAGCCAAATTATCTAGTCTTTGACAAAAATTAGAGACACTAATTTTTTTAGAAACCTCTTGCGTCACAACCAATGAGTGAAAGTTGATGACGCAACACAGGAGGGGAGGGTGTGTGTCAAAGACTCGAACGCAACCCCTCCACCGGGGAGAGCAGTCAACCTCGAGGTGACCAGGAGGTGATACGGTGCCCGAGGGAAGGGCAGGGGAGATGATGAAATGAGGAGATGGTTAACCATTCTCTCATGAGACACGCGGGCGTTGTTCAGAGAGTTAACACTCTGATCACGACAGCATCACGCCTCGTGGTAGCCACGGAGAAGTTGAGTGCCCACTCAACATACCACGGCTGCGATCAACGTGCCATGTGAGGTAACACGCACCAAGGTCAAGGTCGATCCGCGTGGTGTGTGACCACGGGATGAGAGAACGTCAGACCGGGGACGGGACTCGTAGTGTGCACATCGTAGAATAGTGATAGGGGTTTTTGTGTAACCAAATAGATAGAATATTAGCATAGGCGTTAGCAATTAGTGATAGGTAATTCTGTGGCTTTGTGTGTGGGTTTAATAGCGACTGTAATATACTTGTAGCGAGCCAACGGCAATAAAATGTACCATTTATTTTCCTCGCAAACGACTTGCAAGTTTTCTTGTATGGTGTGGGAGAAGTATCCGATGATGCCTGTCAGATGAGTTGTTGACAACTTGGTATTAAGTGGCAAGACAAAATCACAAATACTGAAGTATTGGAAAGATCAGGTTGTGTGACGGTGTATTCCATGCTCAGTCTTCGTAGACTTAGATGGATAGGACACGTTAGGAGGATGGATGATGGTAGAATACCAAAGGACATCTTTTTTGGTGAATTACAGACGGGTAGGAGATCTCAGGGTCGGCCTCTACTACGATACAAAGATGTGTGTAAGCGGGACATGATTGATACAGGCATTGATAATGCACATTGGGAGCACGTCGCCGCTGAACGTGTTGCATGGAGGGCAACTATCAGAAATGGAATAAAGACAAAGGAGAAAATGATTGCAGATAAAGCACACATAGAGCGTGAGAGACGTAAGATGGTGCAAAATGGTTGAAATGACCATGTTTTCACATGCACCTACTGTGTGCAAACATTTGCAGCAAGAATTGGCCTTACCAGCCACACTCAACACCGCCATGGATCGTAGTTATTAAGCCTTTTTGAAGCACAATGTAACAAACTATCGTCTGTCAGGACGGAAAGGTGCCAATGTATCTCTCATCTCATCTCATCATGTTCCTCTTGTACCTTGCGGTGTCGAGGTGAAGTATAAACTTCGTGAGAGTGCCCGGTTATGGGCTTCGTATATCGACATTCCCATGGATTCTGTTATTCCCTCCGTCCAACGTTTACGTGGTCGGCCTCTTCCTCTGTTTCCATCTGGTCTGTACATCATTGCTTGTTGTTGCATGCTGTTGACTGGTAGCCTACTTGCATGGCCAAACCATTTGACTTGCTGCTTTCTAATAAAATCTAGAGCAGCTTTAACCCCCACTTTAGTCCTGATTTCTTCATTTCTGATCTTATCTCTTCTTGATACGTTGAGTATTCTTCTCAGGGAGTCCGTTTATACTTCTTAGTTTTTCTGCGAGCAGTATGAAGATCCCCTGCCGGCTTGCTAGGCCAGTCGCAGGTTTAGGACACTAATCTGACCACAGGGAGTCCATCCCCTATGGCGAGCCATATATATATATATATATATATATATATATATATATATATATATATATATATATATATATATATATATATATATATATAACCACCATTGGCACCTTGCCGTCTTGACAGACGATAGTTTGTGCTTTAAAAAGGCATAATAACTTTTAACTATGGCGGTAGCGAGTGTGACTGATAAGGCCAATTTGCGCTGTAAATGTCCGTTCACAGTGGGTGCATGTGAACACGTGGTCATTTCCACCATCATGCACCATCTTACGTCTCAAACGCTTGGTGTGTGACTTTTCTGCAATAATTTTCTCCTTTGACTTTATTCCATTTCTGATATTTGCCCTCCATGCAACACGTTCAGCGGCGACTTGCTCCCAATGTGCATTATCAATGCCTGTATCAATCATGTCCCGCTTACACACATCTTTGTATCGTAGTAGAGGCCGACCCTGAGATCTCTTACCCATCTGTAATTCACCAAAAAAGATATCCTTTGGTATTCTACCATCATCCATCCTCCTAAGATGTCCTATCCATCTAAGTCTACGAAGACTGAGCATGGAATAAACTGTCACACAACCTGATCTTTCCAATACTTCAGTATTTGTGATTTTGTCTTGCCACTTAATACCAAGAATTCTTCGCAGACACCGCATATGAAAGCTGTTTAAATTGTTCTCTTGGTGTGAGTAAGTTGTCCAGGTTTCACTGCCATAGAGAAGAGTACTAAGGACACAGGCTTGATAGACAAGGACTTTTGTTTTGGCAGTAAGCTTCCTGTTCTCCCAGACTCTTTTTCTTAACCTGTTCATTGTTGTTGCTGCCTTACCAATCCGGATGTTGATTTCCTGATCTAGGGATAATTTGCTATTTACCACTGATCCTAGATATGTAAAATGGTCTACTATCTCTAGTTCGGCGTCGTCAATAAAGATTGATGGTACCTCATGTGCACCTTGTGACATAATCTGTGTCTTCTTTTTGCTAATTGTTAAACCAAATTCAGAACAAGCATTGGAGAATGCAGATAGTAGACATTGCAATTCTTCCTCAGAGTGGGTCGTAACTGCAGCATCATCTGCAAAAAGCAACTCTCTGATCAGTACCCTCCTAATTTTGGTCTTAGCCTTCAATCTCTGAGCATTGTAGAGGCCGCCATCTGAGCGTGAGTGAATGTATATACCACCATCCTGATCACGAAATGCATATTTCAGTAGAAGTGAAAAGTATATTCCAAAGAGGGTGGGAGCTAGTACACAACCTTGCTTAACTCCACTCTTGATTTCAAATTCTTCAGAAGTTGCACCATCAAACTTGATTATACCCTTCATGCCTGTGTGGAACGATTCCACAATGGACAGAAGAGTTGGTGGGCAGCCAATCTTCTTTAGTGCCTTGAACAGACCCTCACGACTGACCAAATCAAATGCCTTTGTGAGGTCGATGAAGGCAATAAACAGTGGTTGATTCTGTTCACGGCATTTTTCTTGCATTTGTCGCAATGAGAATATCATATCAGTGGTAGACCGGTTCTGTCGAAAGCCACACTGTGATTCGGGGTAGACTTGATCTCCTAGGACTTGAAGTCTGCGCAGAACAATTCTGGCAAATACTTTTCCAACAATACACAGAAGTGAGATACCCCTATAGTTGTTGCAGTCGCTCCGATCGCCCTTGTTCTTGTACAGTGTTATGATGCTTGAATCTTTGAAATCCTGTGGGACTTGTCCTTCCCGCCAGCATAGCTCTATTAGCTGGTGGATCTGTATAGTGAGTGTGTCTTGCCCACTCCTGATAACCTCTATTGGAATCCCATCCTTACCTGGAGCCTTGCCAGATGCAAGTTCATTTATAGCACACTTAACTTCTGTTATGGTGGGAAGTGTGTCCAGGTGGTCAAGAGTTGGTAGAGCCTCTATGGCGTTGAGGGCATCATCCGCTAGTTTGGTCTCACTTGAGTAAAGCTCCAAATAGTGCTCTACCCATCTGTCCATCTGCTGTTTCTTATCAGTGATGACTTCTCCAGTCAAGGTTTTCAATGGTGCACTTCTTTTGATCACTGGACCACAGGCTTTCTTTATTCCTTCATACATGCTTCTTATGTCTCCCTTATCACTTGCGATTTGAATGGACTCACATAACTTGATCCAATAATCATTTGCACACTGCCTGGCAGCCTTTTGCACATCCTTCCTAGCTTGCCTTAGCTCACTCAGAGTGTTACGCGTTGGTCTTTCCTTGTTTCTTAAGAGAGCTTTCTTCTTTTTATCAATCAGGGGCTGCAGAGTCTCGCTGTTGGCCGCAAACCAGTCCTGCCTCTTATGATCCACAGTGCCGTAAACCCCTACGGCAGTTTTATAAAGAGTTTCCTTAATTTGACCCCACTTTTCATTTACTGTACAATTTTCTGGTGTATCAGTGAAAGCATCTTCAAGTTGCTGTTGAAACTGAAAGCACTTTTCAGGATCATGAGTATTAATAATATTAATCCTGGGGCTAGATTTGTGTTTAGCTGTGTAGATTCTCTTTGGTCTCAGTCTAACCCTTGCAACAACCAAAGAATGATCCGTATCACAGTCAGCACTGTGGTAACTACGAGTCAATGATATATGGTTCAGATGTTGTCTCCGTGTGATGATGAAGTCCAGCTGGTGCCAATGGCCGGATCTTGGATGTTTCCATGTGACCTTATGCATCTCTTTTGTTTTAAAAAAAGAGTTTGTAATACATAGGTCATTACTGGTGCAATGCTCCAGCAGCCTTTGCCCATTTTCATTCATGCGACCGATGTTGTATTTTCCAAGGCACACTGGCCATGAACTTGAGTCCTTGCCCACACGAGCATTGAAATCACCGAGCATATAAATGTAGTCAGATTTTGGAACTGCCTTGATCACGGAGTCTAACTCCTCATAGAACAAATCCTTCACATCATCAGAGGAATCGAGTGTCGGTGCATATGCAGTAATAATGGTGGCAAACCCAAAAGAGGTTGCCAAGCGCAGGGATAATAGTCTTTCATTTCCTCCTGCTGGAATTTCAATCATTCCCAGTAGCGAATTCTTCACTGCAAAGCCCACACCGTGTTGCCTTTTTTCTGCCTGCCCTCTACCCTTCCAGAAAAAGGTGTAGTTGTTTTCCCTGAGTGACCCTTCCTCAGCGAGGCGAGTCTCCTGCAGGCCAGCAATATCAATGTTAAGACGATTGAGTTCGGCATCAATCACAGCCGTTTTTCTCACATCGTCAATATTGGTCAAGTCAGTGGAAAATCCTGGACACATGGTTCTCACGTTCCAGGTTGCAAGCCGTAGCTTGAGGTTTCTATTTTTATTTTTGTTTGAACCTGGTGCATTGGTTTTACAGCCTGCGATTCAGATTTTGTCCTAGCCCCAAGCACCCATTGAAGCAGGCAGGCTGTGGCGGATCAGCACCCAATTGGCTGGGGGCTGCCCAGCTTGAGGCGGGCGGTAGCTGATCAGTGACACCTATAGGTGTCTCCCACCGTCAGAGGCAACGCGTGGCGCCCCATGTCTACGCCAACTGACAAGGACTTATAACCCGTAACAGTTGCCTCTCGCTTTGATTCCGAGACCAGTTAAGACCAGGGATGGAGTTATTGCCTCTCCATAGCACAAAGCCTGGGCTAAAATATAGAGATCATGTGTTGCCCATGCAGCATGATCCCTCTCTCGGCCCGCCTAGTTCACTCCAGAGGAAAGGTGACACCCCTACATCTGGAACAAGACAAGCTGCAGAAGCTGCCGGATCAGCAAAGCAATGCTCTAACTGTCCGCCTGTCGGAGCTTCGATCCTAGACCAGTCGCCAACCAAGGCTTAGGGCCTGGTCTGCCATGCCATGACAATTTTGTCTTTAGCTTGCATTTCCTCGCACCAGGGTAAGGCTTGTACCCTCCCAATTGCACTCTTCCGCCCGAAGCCGTTGGCACAATGTGGGGTGTCGGGTTTGGTAAGCGTCGCCCAACGTTCGGCGCTAACAGAGACCAGGTAGTACCGTCTACTGTTATACGGTAGCTCAGGTTATACGGTATATATATATAATATCCATTTTGTTTACAGCAGCTTATCACAATAAGTAAACCTATCACAATATGTAATTATTAATTATTTATAGGTTATTAAGCAGTATAAATAACTAATTATTGCAATTTTAGTTTACTTATACACTTTTACATTATATTTGACAATATGGACAAAAACTTTTACTAATTTGTTAACAAGATTTTACAACTTGTTATTATACAAATATTCTTTATTATCTATCAATGGCTTTAATTTAGACACAAACCGACTACATTGTCACTACAATTGTTGATTTCTAATGAGATGTATGCAACTGCTTGCACTTTTTGACAATATTCTTGAAATCTGGAGTAAGTTTACTTGTTGAAATTCGCATGACAGCATGCAAGTTGCAGTCCGACAGTAAAGACCTATTCTTAGATTTGTTGATCTTCAAGCAAGAGAATGCTTGTTCGCAAAATGTATGTTGATATAAACAATGATAAGAGGTTAACTGCAAAGTTTTTCAAGTTGGAAAAATGATTCTTGTGATAAAGATCCGTAGAAATCCACCAAACGATCTGACTTGAATTTCTCTTTCATGTCATGATCTGCTTGTAAGTCAAGCAGCTCCAACTGTATGTCCTCTGTGGCTGTATCAGCTTCTGCACTAAAAGGGGAACAGATAATATTGTAATGTGGCTATAAGTTCTTGAAATCTTGAATTCTCCATCCTAATTCTTCAATCAATGCATCTAATTGGGTTTTGTGCTTTTCAGTCATTTAGCGGGGATTGGTTTCTTGTTTCAGAAAAGGGAAGTGACAAAATCTTTTTCCACTTGCTTGTCGGGAGAACAGTGAGAGGTTTACTTGAAATGAATTTACATGTACATACAATTCATGTGCAAACACGCTATTGTCCTGAAGTGAGAGATTCAGTTCATTTAACTTTTCCATAATTGCAATGGCAAATATAAATTCTAACTTCCACTCTTTATTGACAGTATTAGTATTAAAGTCATATGCAATGTCCTTCATCTCTAGGAACATCACTATTTCTTCTCTGAGTTCCCACACTCGCCTCAACACCTTGCCGAGACTCAACCATCGAACACTGGTGTGGTACAGGACGTCGGAATGTTCAGTTTCCAAATCGTCAATTAATGCCTTCAACTGTCTGTGATACATGAGCCTCGATATCGGACTGACTTATCTGGACAACGACCTTGGAACGTTAAAGGACTTTTGAGATTTGGAACATGGAATGTACGGACACTATATCGAGCTGGAGCGGCCGAAGAACTAACCCGGGAGCTGGTTGAATATCAAATGGATATCACAGCAATTCAAGAAATAAGGTGGCCAGGAGAGGGTACTTTAGAGCAAAATGGAATGATTATAATATATGGAGGAAACACCCAAAATAAACATGAATTAGGAACAGGATTTGTCATCAAAAAAGAGTTATGGGGGAACATTTTAAACTTTAAAGCTTTTAATGACAGGATTAGTAAATTACGAATAAAAGGTAAATGGAAAAATATAACGATGATTAATGTACATGCACCTACTGAAGAGAAAGAAGATGATATTAAAGAAGACTTTTATAATGATCTGGAAGATTTCATAGAAGAAACCCCCAAACAGGACATCCTGATTGTGCTGGGAGACTTCAATGCAAAAATAGGTAGAGAGCAAACTAATAAAAAAGTGGCCGGTATGGAAAGCCTACATACAACTTCAAATGATAATGGATGGAGAGTCATCAACCTGGCAGAAGCCAAAGGACTGCAGATTAGCAGTACCAGACTACAAAGAAAGGATATACACAAACAAACTTGGAAATCATGTGACAAGAGAACCTATAATCAAATAGATCACACTTTTAATTAACAACAGAAATGCATCAAACATACAGCAAGTCAGAAGTTATAGAGGAGCTGAGTGCCACAGTGACCATTTCCTCGTTGGAGCAAAATTTAAAATAAAACTTAAGAGAGCTTTCTATACTAAATTACAAAGATTACACCCAACATATAACAGAGAAAAACTACAAGACATTACAGTCAAAGAGAAATTTACAGATGAAATAAAATGTAAACTTGAAACTTTGCAAAACCCTTTGGTGGAAAGCGTTGACCAAACTTGGTTGAACATCAAGAATACAATTCAATCTACCGCAGAAGAATGTCTCGGTGTGTCAACCACGCATAGAAAGAACAGATGGTTCAATCAAAAATGTGAAGAAGCAGTCACTAAGAAGAAGAATGCCAGACATGTATGGTTAAATGACATCAATAACATCCAAAAGGAAGAGCATTATAGAAATGAATGTAAAGAGGCTACAAAAATAGTCAGACAGCAGAAGCGAGAATATATGAGTAATATAATCAAAGATATGGAAACTAATCACCAGAAAAATGAATCCAGAAAGTTTTTTAAAGTACTGAAGTCAATGAAACGAGGGCACCAACAAAACACATATGGTTTAAAAGACAAAAATGGGAATATGATAAATACCAATGAAGAAATGTGCAACACATGGAAAGAATATTTTATTGAATTACTAAATTGTGAAGCTCCAAGTAACATTTTCCCACAGGAAGAGGTTCTAACATGCGAACCACAAATTGAAGAACCTACATTTGAAGAAATCCTATATGTAATCACACGACTTAAAAACAATAAGGCAACTGGGACTGATGGAATTGCTGCTGAATTTATAAAGGCAGGTGGCCATGCATTACATCTAAAGCTATACGAACTAATAATAAAAATCTGGAGGACAGAAGAATTACCCCATGACTGGAAAGAGTCATTATTGATACCTATCTTTAAGAAAGGAGACAAGTTCCAATGTGGAAATTATAGAGGAATATCACTACTGTCCACAAGCTATAAGATACTATCCGCAGTATTACTAAATAGATTAAAACCATATTCAGAAGACATATTAGGTGACTACCAGGCGGGTTTTAGACAAAACAGATCAACAATAGATCAGATATTTATCTTACGACAAATAGCCGAGAAACATTGGGAATATAAAAGAGATCTCCATAACATTTTTGTGGATTTTAAAAAGGCTTATGATAGTGTCCATAGGAATAGTCTATGGAATGTTATGCAGGAATTTGGAATACCAAGGAAGTTAATTAACATGACCAAACTATGCATGGAAGATACTTATAATATAGTAACATATAAAGGCAGGAAATCAGACCCCTTCCAAATAACATCTGGCTTGAAACAGGGTGATGCACTATCGCCGCTACTCTTCAATCTGGCTCTAGAGAAAGTTGTAAGGAAGGTAAAGGAGGAATGTGATATTGGAGGAACATCCAAGCTGCTTGGTTATGCAGATGATATAGATATTATAGGGCAAAGTGAACAAAAGACATTAGAAATATTGACTCACTTAAAGGAAAAAGCCCAACAGATGGGGCTGGTTATCAACCAAGATAAGACAGAATATATGGTAATTTCAAGAGACGGAATGGCTAAAAACTCTGGCCACATACAAATAGATAATATGACCATTAAAAGAACGGAAACATACAAATACCTGGGTACAATCTTCAACTGCTCCAACATCATAAGGGAAGAAATACAAACTAGAATCAACTCTGGAAATAAGATATACTATGCACTACAACATCTACTAAAATCAAAGGCGCTATCTCGTAACACCAAAATCACAATATACAAAACACTGATCAGACCAGTTGTGCTGTATGGCTCTGAAACCTGGAGTACAACGAAAGGAGACGAAGCCTTGTTACAAACCTTTGAGAACAAAATTTTAAGACGCATCTTTGGACCCATTAGGGATACACAAAGTGGAGAGTGGAAAAGAAGAAGTAACAAAGACATTTATGATTTGTTTAAGTCCCCGCTAATCACTGGTATCATGAAGGCTAATAGACTACAATGGCTGGGGCATATAGAAAGAATGGAAGATAATAGGGAAACAAAACTCGCTTACACTCAGGAAATAAATGACCGTAGACCCCGAGGTAGACCAAGAAGGCGGTGGAGAGATAATATACATACAGACCTACAAGCACTTGGAATCAACGACTGGCAAGAGAAGGTCCACCAGAGAGACGAATGGAGACAGATTGTATTTGCAGCAAAGAACCTCAATGGCTCGGAATGCTGAAGAAGAAGAGAAGAAGAAGAACTGTCTGTGATTAAGTCCTCTTGATCTGATGAGGTTGATGACACTGACAACTGGGTCAATAACATGCTTGATATTCAAAACAGTTTTACCCAGACTTTCTTGATGAATCACACAGTGAAGTGGTAATAATGTGTGGTCTGGATATTCTGCTTTAATCTTATCACTTATCAACTTTACCAGACCTACATTTTTTTCCAGTCAAAGTACGAGCTCCGTTAGTTGTAACACTTGCCATCCTGTTCTAAACCAACCCATTTCTTTCAACACACTTAGCAACAGCATTGAATATATCATAGCCTGCGGTTGTGTCTTTGAGTGACTCAACATTCAGTAACTCTTCAGTAAGCTTGAAAGAAGTGTTTATTCCACGTATAAATATAAATAATTGGGCAGTATCATGTACATCGGTACTCTCAGCCAATGAAAGAGAGTACTACAAAAAGTGTTTACTTGCATCTTGAAGTTTATGCATCAAATGTTTAGTTATCTTGTCAACACGCCTGACCACCGTTCCCTTGATAAAGTAATGTTGTCAAATTTATTTGTTTGTTCTGAACACATAATGTTTGCTGCACTAGCAAACATTCCTTGATGTACTAGCCATAAGAAAATGGCTTGTTCTGTTTTACAATTCTGTGTGACAGCACAAGACTAGCTTCAGTTGCAGCATCTTGAATTGAAGACTGTTTAGTGAAAACAGTTTGCTGTTTCTCCAAATCTTTCACCAACTTCAGGCATTTCCTTTCCCTCTCTTCGGTTGTTAAATTGTATCCGAAATCGGAATGTTTTGGTTGATAATGTCTTTTTAAATTGTACTCCTTGACGACTGCCACTGACTCACGACACAACAAGCAAACTGATTTGCTACTAACTTTTATAAAACCTATAAATAATTAATAATTACATATTGCAAGGGATCTGAGAATAGAGCGTCTGGTCATACCAAACAAAGACTAAAACTAATGCACTAGAATGCTGAGAGAGTCAGCAACAACAAAAAATAGAACTAGAAAACATTTTGGACCAAGAAAAGGTAAGCGTATGTTGCTTGCAAGAAACTCACCTCAACGAAAACGAAATTATGTCTGGGAAATTGCCAGTACTAAGGACACTACTTTCTGAACTTAGCAGTCAACATAAGGTCACCATACAGTGGATACCATCCCAATGTGGAGTACCCGGAAACGACAAAACTGATCGATTGGCTATGGAAGGAGCAAAACATGAACAGCCTCATTTACCCGTTACATACCACCAAAAGAAAAGAATGATCAAATCAATCAGAAGGTCACCAAAACTGCTCAAGACGACTATCACGTTATGGACAGACCAGAACAAGTCTTTATTCTGCGCCTCAGAACAGGACACAATAGATTAGGCAACCATATGTATACAAGATTCAAGATTGGTAAATCAGCCATGTGCACATGTGGATTGGCGTCGCAGACAGCAGAGCAATACTCAAAGACAGCCCAGATTGCAACATGTCTAGGCAAACCTTCTGGCCTAGAGAGACGACAGTGGAAGATAAACTCTATGGACCGCTGAATGAACTAAAAAGGACAGATAAATTCATACAAGAGACAACATTGCAGTTATAGATATATTTAAGGCGAACGAAAAAAAGAATAAGAAACATTACGTTACGAAGGTCTAGGACTTCTTCTTCTTCTTCTTCTTCTTCTTCTTCTTCTTCTTCTTCTTCTTCTTCTTCTTCTTCTTCTTCTTCTTCTTCTTCTCTTCTTCTTCTTCTTCTTCTTTTTCTTCTTCTTCTTCTTCTTCAGCGTTCCGAGCCATTGAGGTTCTTTGCTTCAGATACAATTCGTCTCCATTCGTCTCTCTGGTGGACCTTCTCTTGCCAGTCGTTGATTCCAAGTGCGTGTAGGTCTGTATATGTATTATCTCTCCACCGTCTTCTTGGTCTACCTCGGGGTCTACGGTCATTTATTTCCTGAGTGTAAGCGAGTTTTGTTTCCCTATTATCTTCCATTCTTTCTATATGCCCCAGCCATTGTAGTCTATTAGCCTTCATGATACCAGTGATTAGCGGGGACTTAAACAGAACATAAATGTCTTTGTTACTTCTTCTTTTCCACTCTCCACTTTGTATATCACTAATGGGTCCAAAGATGCGTCTTAAAATTTTGTTCTCAAAGGTTTGTAACAAGGCTTCGTCTCCTTTCATTGTACTCCAGGTTTCAGAGCCATACAGCACAACTGGTCTGATCAGTGTTTTGTGAAGGTCTAGGACTGCAAAAATAGATAATTAGAAAATTATGTTATCAAAAATGTTAAAACAATCATAACTGTACATGAAATTCTGTAAAATTCAACAAAATAACTTAAAAACGAAGTAAGATGTTTTATTTCTAAATGCCCTCGCGGACCGCATAAAATCAGTTGGCGGGCCGCATGCAGCCCGCGGGCCGTAGTTTTCCCACCCCTGCAATAAAAGAATATGGAATAGATAAAGTTACCAATCTGCTTAATACAATATATGATACTGGAAATATACTTCATGAATTATGCAATTCGGTATTTATTGCAATCCCAAAGAAATCAGGAGCCTTGGATTGTGATCTACATCGAACAATTAGTACAATGAGTCACATCACGAAGATTTTGCTACGAATTATCATGCAAAGAGTTAGGAGGAAAATACAACCTGAAATAGGAGAAGAACAATGTGGGTTTGTAGTAGGCAAGGGTACAGTAAATTCTGTGTATATACTGAGAACCGTAATCGAACGTTCTATAGAAGTAAACAAAGATCTACACCTTTGCTTTATTGACTACACAAATGTTTTCGAAAAAGTGAGACATGTCGACATGATAAGGATGCTTGAAGATCTACACATTGATGGAAAGGACCTTAGACTTGTAAATAAAATATATTGGAAACAACAAGCTGCCATAAAAGCTGATAATGAAGTAGGCCAATATCAGCCTATTAAGAGAGTTGTTAGACAGGGATGTGTAATGTCTCCAAATCTGTTTTCCCTGTACAGTGAAATTATTTTCAGAAATATTGAAGATATGGAAGGAATCAACATTGGGGGACGATGCATCAATAACATTAGATATGCAGATGATACAGTCTTGATTGCAGACAATGAACCAAACGAACCTGCAACATTTAGTAGATGCGGTTGTTACACACAGTGAATAACTACTGTTAGAATTAAATTGTAAAAAGACACAGATTATGGTCGTTACTAGAAAGAATGAAATACCTCAATATAATATGCAAGTAAATGGGAATATTCTTCAACAAGTGAATAGGTACAATTATCTCGGAACAGTAATAACATCTGATTGGAGATGCCTTGAAGAGATTAGAACAAGAATCGCCATGGCAAAATTAGCCTTTAGCAAGATGAAAAACATACTGACCAATAAAAAGATGTCAATTGAAACGAGAAAAAGATTGTTGAGGTATTACATAGAACATGTACTTTTATATGGATGTGAATTTTGGACAATGAGCAGTCCAGCTGAAAAACATCTGATGGCTGTAGAAATGTGGTTTCTGAGGAAAACGCAAAGAATACCATGGACAGCCAGAAAGACCAATGAACAAGTCCTTCAAGAAACAAATAGTTAGTTAGGGACGCAGAGGTGTTTCCAAGGCACCAGGACCGGGTTATATACTGGCCAAGACCTATTGACGCGTCCTCGTCGAGCGTCCTGGGCAACAGGTCCCTTCGGGGTCCTGGCTAAGGTCAGTAGGATCGCCGATTCCTCCGAAGTCGGAGAGTGTCTGCCTGTACGGCGAGGAACCACCAGCGCACACCAATAAGCCAGACATGGGACAATGGATACTCACGCAAAACTCAGGTCCTGTATGACATCACACTGATGTTGGACAACAGGATGCCTTCATCCGACATACAGGACTTCGCATTGGAGCTCAAGCCAACGAACACAAGCAAGCAAGCAAGCAAATAGTTAGTTAGTTACTTAGTTATTTAGTCGACAGATCATCCTCATTGCACATCGTACCATTCAGTCAATAAGTGCTCGGATCCCCTCCTCATCAAATCCCGCAGCTTGTAGCGGCTCACGACACCAGTTCTGTGTTGGTTTATCAATCTTCTTTGGCTTCCTGCGTAGTGTTCTTGTTTGGCCACACCTCTTTTAATTTGCAGTTCTCACAGCTGACCATGGTTGTAGATTCACAGTCATCACTTGGTTCTCGCAACAGTCTTACTTCTCGTAGAGCATTCAGAATGTCAGCCTGGTCCATGGCGCGTCCGCCCTCCACAGTAGCCTTACCTGCGAGCTTGTCAGCCCGCTCATTTCCTTGTACTCCCGCATGCCCTGTCACGAAGATGAAACTAATGTTTGCCAGCCGAGTCCGCTCCAGAGACAGCAACCACTCTCTTCGGATCCTTCCCATCTCTATTCTCTTGAGCATGCTCATTGAGTCGATAAGGAAACATGCCCTATTGAATGTCTTTGTCTGGAGCCATGTTATTGCTTTACTTACTGACATGAATTCCATAGTCAGGCTACTTGTGGTCTCAGCAAAAGCACCAGAGTCCTCCTTCACAATTCTCCCTCCGGCCTGCGCCGTAAAGGCCCATGAGCTTCTCACATGTCGGACGACCGACCCATCTGTGTATATGACAGCATCACCGTCTAACGAATTCTCGAAAATCAACACTTGTACTTCCACCTCCACAGCAGCCGGATTTTCTTGTCTGCATTTCTGTCTAGTTGGATGCAAACTGAAAAGGATGTGCAGAAATCTGTTGGCACTTGCACCCACTCCTCGCCAGGTTCTAAGTCCTCAAGTGAACATACCTGTCGAAGAATGTCCTCGGCTTGACCCATCCACGACCTTCCTCTTTTTAACTTGCTACCCTTCACCTTCCTAATTTCACTATGCAGTGGATGTTGTGTGTTTGCGTTAACTCTGAGGTAGGAACGTGCGCTGCAAACTTGTATTCTCTCTTCAATGGTTGGTAAATCAAGAAGGTAACGCATCGTCCTGCATGCTGTATCTCTTGTACATCCAAGAATAATGCGCATGGCTTCGTTCTGTATCCTTTCCATCCTTTCTATCTGTTTACGTCTGAGAGTCAGGATCGCCATCGCATACTCAAAAACAGACATGACCAGCCCTTCGTACGGAAGACATAGATGGCGCTGCTCACAGTTTGCTGCCGCCATCACCGGCATCGCAGCCAAACCCCGCTTATCCTTTGTTATCTGGTCTATGTGCTCGTTATAAGCAAGGCTTCGGTCAAAACGTATCCCCAGGTAGTTGATTGCCTGCGTTCTTTCCATAGTTTCTGAACACAGCTTACAGTTGTTATTGGAGTGTTGACAATATGATTATTCAAAGAGAACCATGTCACTGTTGCCTTTGTTGGGTTGACCATTGCCCCAGTTTCAACACACCAAGTACTTATGCGATTGAGTTTGGTGTGTAGTTCCGCAGTAGCGTGATCTCTATCTTTACCCTGACGATACACTAAAACATCATCGGCATATGACAATGTCCTCCTTGGTCCCGTGATCTGCTCGCTTGTGATTCTTACAGTGTAGGCGTTGAATAGCACTGGATATAATGGTGATCCCTGTGGTAGGCCAGGATATATTATTGTTGGTTCTGAAGTCCAACTGCCACATCTAAAAACTACTTTCCGTTGGAAGAGTGCAGCTATCCAACTCCGGAGGAAAGGACTTATCTTAACTTCAAGAAGCTGAAGCATTAAAAAATCTAATGGTACTCTGTGAATGTCTATGTCTCGAGCCATGTAATTGCTGTTATTGGAAAGGATACAGAACGCGTCCTCAAGATCAATCGCTGCCGCAAAGGCTTCAATGCCTGAGTGGAAACCTTCATAGACGTCATGGGAAGAAAACTGCCGCATTGGTCCAAGGTTTCTCTTTTTGGACGGTACCCTCTCAGGGTAGATGTGAAAACATCCTTGCCTCACTAGCTGGCTTGATATTTTTCTGGCAATTAACTTCTCCAGCAGCTTGCCTATTGTATTCTGCATGGTTATTACTCGAAATCCCTGAATTTTTGTGTGGTCTTTGCCAGGCTTCAGCAAGGGAATCAGATAGCTGTGTAACCACTCCTCCTTGATGCTAGCACTCCCTATACTGTTGTTGTATACGTCTGCTAGTTTCTCTAGCTCGTTGTCGGTACACCTACTGATGTCGTCGTATCTTATGCCTCTGGTCCTTTGCGCTGTTTTTTGATCGTCGAAGCACAGCCTTGATTTCTTTCACTGTCACTGTGTCTTCATCCGAAGTGTTCTGGGCCTTGCATCTGTCTGAAGTGACCTCCTTGGCAAGATTTCGGCCTCTCATGTCTGTCTGGTTGTTCTGCTCTACATAGCGTTCGAATAGGGCTTTGCCTTTGTTCTCGTCAGTCCTCTGCCAGATGAGGTCAGCACCTCGGAAGTCAGAAATGCTCTTATTCTTGACTATGCCGCTCATGTTTTTATGTAGTCGCCAGAACAATTTCAGTGACTTGTCTGTGCTTACTCTTTGACACACCTCTGCCCATTTTTCACTTTTTACCACCTTAACCAGCTTTTTGAAATAGCTTACTTTTGCGCGCATCTCTCTTTCTAAGTGCATGCATTTACTGGGCTGGGAAAGTCTGTTCTTCTTGGCGGTTTGCCATTTGCTTACAGCACTACGCTTATCCATACAGGCCTTCTCCACCTCACAATTCCACCAAAGTGGCTGTTCCCAGCTTTTTATTCCTGCCCTGAAGCTTTCTGTGCTTCTCTCGCCTTATTACCTCACCACATCTTGCCCTGTACTGTCATACTGGAAAGTCTTGACCGTTGACTTGTGCTGCCTGGTTCTGCCTTTCTCAGCCAATATGCTGCCGTGGTACCCTAGGACACCCCATCTCCACACTGTAGTGAGTGAAGGAGAAACTAGCGCCAGGTCAATAGCACTGTCCTCATCACCTGGGCGGCTTGCTGTCCTGGTGACACTGTCACTGTTGACACAAACCATGCCAATGGTTTCAAGTGCAGTCTTGAGCTCCTCCCCCTGTGTGTTGGAGGAAATGTTTCCCCATGATCTGCCTTTAGCGTTGAATTCGCCACAGAAAATAACATTTCTCTCGTGACCTATTATGTCACTTAAGCACTGCCACTTCTGGGAGTCCATGCTCGCGTTACGGGTATAAACATTCACTAACAAGAATGGTAGACCGGATTGAACTCTAACCGCTTGTATTTGTATGTCGTCATTGTCCCAACTGGACATGTCTAGCTCTGAAACCACCAAATTCTCGCGAATGAGAAGATGTCGCCTATTGTAGAAACATTGGAAGCCGGCTATTTGGAGTAACTTGATCACCCAGATATATATATATATATATATATATATATATATATATATATATATATATATATATATATATAATATATATATATATATATATAACACCATCTCATTAATTATTTCTTGTTTACTACACTTAGCGACGAGTAAGGCTGAGGGGACTGTATCCATAGTATATCCATCATCAGTACTGCCTCTTTTACACATTTATCTTTTCTTTAAATCTTATGATGAACAGCAACGAAAGAAGCAGATGTTGACACATCCATGGTATATCCATCATCCGGACAGTCTCTGGACTACGCAGTTATACGATGTCCACTATGAGATATGCACTCACACATGTAATAGAAAACCTGGGTATCACGTATTACTGTAACACAGTATAATAATCTTGCTTCGCTATTGCTACTCATATCATGTGTATCACGGATGGTATGATCATATACAACCCCAATAACACAATGTGCTTGAGGATTTAACCTCACAGTACGTGATATAACAACCAACCCCACTGACCATATTTAATTTGGAACAGTATGAGTGAAGCCTCGTATTCTTAGACATTCTAATTCCAAATATCCCATGTGGAATATCACAGGTAGTATACAGAAATTGCACCCCCTCTCCCCCTCTCTCTCCTGTCTAATATATACCACACACATATGTATGTATGTGGCTGTGTGGATGTTTGTTAATGTGTGTAGATGTATCTATGTGACCTTACACATATAAGTAAAGGATTCTTTTGGTACACATATCAAGCAGTACAGAAAATTAGTTTCGCTATTTTCACTATCATACTTAGGTGAACACATCATTGCTCTTTAATATTTATGAACTATGACTAACCCTTTACTGTTTACCCACTTATGCATAGTGTGTCAATTCACCGGTGCACTCCTTTTTTGTTTTCACTCTCGAGTAATCATCACGTATCCTTTGCTTCCGATTTCCGGCCTTACCTTCCTTCCTTTTTACAATGATTACTTCCAATCATTTACCTGGGATCTTCACTGAACCGTTATCATCCCATATCCCGGTCGCCATAACCCACAGACTCAAACAACTGTCTGTTTAAGAATATCTAGGTGAAACTAATGTTATTATCAAAGTCTAGGATTCTGAGATAGGTAGCAGATTTTTTGTTTCTCCCAATTGTCATGTTATCTTCACTGTTCTCATTTTATTTTATCTTTTCATTATTCTCATTCCGTTCTTACGCTTAATGTAGTCACTGCAGGGTCTTCTCTGTGATTATATGTTGCGTTTTGTGTATTTTATATTGTTTACATTTCTTCAGCTTTACCGCAGTTTCACTAATTCTGTTCATACTAAAATGATTTAACAATGTGTCTACGAATAACACTTGTGTAAATTTCACAAAACACAACTAACAATATGCACATGAAAGCAACACTGGCATACTGATAATGAAATGACATATACTAGTTCTGTTGTGTGAAGTACTAGTTCATTTCATATTTTAGGCCATGATAAAATGAAGTGAGTCTACCAGTTTCCTTTTCAAGCAATACTAATAAATTCTACAATATACACGATACCTATTTTATGAGACTTGAGTCCATTCTAGATCCATAATGGTCGGCAACAATAATTGGGCTACAGCTGAGGCTTGAACCCGGACCCCAATCCGCACAAGCAGTTTTAGTTGACTTCAGTAAACAGAACAAATAATGTGTGTCCGTAACTTACATGGCTGATAGAACAAATAATGTGTGTCTGTAACTTACATGGCTGATAGAACAAATAATGAATGTCTGAAACTTGGTTGATAGAAAAATTAATGTATGTGTGAAACTTACATGGTTGACAGAACAAGTAATGTAATTCCGAAACTTACACGGTTTACATAACAAATAATATATGTCTGTAACGTTCATGATTGCAAACAACACTAAATATAGCTACTTTTGTGTTGTTTTCTCATCGTTAACAGGGTGACCCTGTGATCCAGTCTACAAAAACTGCACCATCTGCTCCAACATGTCACATTGTCTAAAACATCGGCCACACCTCTGGCATGGGAATCTAATGAAGCTGATACTTACTGTGGGATTGCTAAGCATTCTTGCTGTATCTGAGATTAAAACACAGACTAGTAATTCTATTACCACAGAGTTTCCAATGTCTGCGTCAACAGAGGCAGGCATGACAACCCCAGCTCAACCAGAGAGGGTGTGCAAACAGACACGCACGCGCAGTTACATTACAGAATGTATACCCTGCAGTTTTCCAAGAGACCCATGTTATCCAAGAGGTTTCATTGGTAAACAAGGTAAAGTAATAGTTTCATCGTCTTGCTTTCACTCTTAAATCTAGTTTCTAAAGTGTTTGCTGTATGACACAGAGCGTCATTGGAAGCTACATAGATGCGGTTTCTATGTAGGAAATTATGAATCCCAAGAACAACTACGAATTCCAACCTGCAAGACCTGCACAAGTCCAGCCTACAAAGGAATGTGAATACCCACAACAGGACAACTCAAATGTCGTTTTTTTTTGGAGCACGATTTGTTATAAGAAGTTCTAAAAAGGGATTTACCAGTCAGAAAGATGAAGGCTGGAAGAGACGAGGCAGTCGGAAGGAGTACATACTAGAAGGGTTAACAGAGTTTTATGGAAGACAATCAGAGGCCAAACTCACAAGGAACACAAAGGACAAATGTCTACAAAGACACATCATTGCTTGCGATATTGGACATTTCACGTGATGTTGATGATGATGATGCAAATGTTGCATGTTATATTGTACATACAAGAATATCTAGATTTTGCATGCTGTATTTCACACACTATGATATCGAGATTGTAATATTACGAATTATGTCTGCCTCTAATCCTAAATGTTTAAACAATTACGATAGCAGCAATAGAGACTTCGGGTAGCAAAGAACATCGACATGTGCTGACAGCCTTGTAGGTGGACGGGGGCGGGGTCGGGACATGACAGAACTATCTAGAGAACTGCAGGCTGCTGTAGACAAGGTGGATGAATGGTGCGCTGAACCAGTCTCAGTCATCAACCAGACAAAGCATCTGCAGTACAACGTTAACATAATACTATAATTATCAAGGAGAAAGTGCCATTTAACACAACTCACCGTACTGTGATCTATACCGAGAGACCACTCAAGTACCCGGATATAACATTTGCAGAGGCTTTCTCAAGAGCTATACGTAATACACATAAGTTTTTGTGAAATACTTGAGGCCACTCACACAGGACATAAACAGTTTACTAGTATTGTTTAGTGCTTATAAATGTAGAAGAAAAAAGATATAGAATAAAAGACGCACTAGACAACATAAATATTGAAAGATATAGTTACCAAGTCGAAAGATGAATGTGTCGCTTCTTTTGTGGCTAAGACAAGGAATCTTGCATGTTCTAGAGTCTCTAACTGGTTTTTGATTTTTCTATATTTGCCATCGTTCTGGTGACAGCATTATCTTGAATGTATGTTTCATTCCATTCTTTAATCTCGCTGTCAGAACAATTTACACCTGATGTTATGTATCCCACATTCATGTCACAGCGTTGATTTTTAACAGCAGCACATTTTACTCTCCCAGATAGGAATGGTTACATAGTCTTAGTCCATACCAGATGCTATTTTGTTCCCTTTCTCCTAAACGTTTCTGCAAATACCGCGCTCCCCAGTGTTGCTACTTTTATTGGCCCGTGATTGGCATATGCCAACGATTATAGCTCCTGTGTCCCTCAGCACAGATGCCGGCTTGCCATGTGTAAAGTCACTGTGTAACTTTAATTGTCCACTGAAGTCCGCGGTAGAATTTGCTTCCTCGTTACTAGTGGGATTGGCATGGCCACATATTAGACTAAAATTTTCATGAAACAGTTTGCACGTCGTGCAGGTAGACGAGAAGATGTCATCTGTAACTTGAACAGCATGGCCATTTCTTCTTCATCTGACTCGCTACTTGAAGCGTTCTATCAACAACCATTAAACTTGCTTGCTTAAACTCTGCCCTACCAACACACTTCTTCTGTTTATGGCTGTAAACTTAACAAAAGTAACATATATAGTCCTATATATAAGGACACACACACACAATCACACACACACACACACACACACACACAAACCACACACACACACACACACACTTATATAAATTAGTTGCATATCCTTTTATAGGACGTCACAGTCAACCCCATCTTTTTTTAATGCTGCTTGTGATCTCTTGCCAAATTTATGCTCTGTACATATATATATATATATATATATATATATATATATATATATATATATGTCATTGGCACCGTGCCGTCTTGACAGACGATAGTTTGTGCTTTAAAAAGGCATAATAACTTTTACCTATGGCGGTAGCGAATGTGACTGATAAGGCCAATTCGCGCTGTAAATGTCCGTTCACAGTGGGTGCATGTGAACACGTGGTCATTTCCACCATCATGCACCATCTTACGTCTCACACGCTCGGTGTGTGACTTATCTGCAATAATTTTCTCCTTTGTCTTTATTCCATTTCTGATGTTTGCCCTCCATGCAACACGTTCAGCGGCGACTTGCACCCAATGTGCATTATCAATGCCTGTATCAATCATGTCCCTCTAACACACATCTTTGTATCGTAGTAGAGGCCGACCCTGAGATCTCTTACCTATCTGTAATTCAGCAAAAAAGATGTCCTTTGGTATTCTACCATCATCCATCCTCCTAACATGTCCTATCCATCTAAGTCTACGAAGACTGAGCATGGAATAAACCGTAACACAACCTGATCTTTCCAATACTTCAGTATTTGTGATTTTGTCTTGCCACTTAATACCAAGAATTCTTCGCAGACACCGCATATGAAAGCTGTTTAAACGTTTCTCTTGGTGTGAGTAAGTTGTCCAGGTTTCACTGCCATAAAGAAGAGTACTAAGGACACAGGCTTGATAGACAAGGACTTTTGTTCTGGCAATAAGCTTCCTGTTCTCCCAGACTCTTTTTCTTTACCTGTACATTGTTGTTGCTGCCTTAACAGTCCGGATGTTGATTTCCTGATCTAAGGATAATTTGCTATTTACCACTGATCCTAGATATGTAAAATGGTCTACCATCTCTAGTTCGGCGTCGTCAATAAAGATTGATGGTACCCCATGTGCACCTTGTGACATAATCTGTGTCTTCTTTTTGCTAATTGTTAAACCAAATTCAGAACAAGCATTGGAGAATGCAGATAGTAGACATTGCAATTCTTCCTCAGAGTGGGTCGTAACTGCAGCATCATCTGCAAAAAGCAACTCTCTGATCAGTACCCTCCTAATTTTGGTCTTGGCCTTCAATCTCTGAGCATTGTAGAGGCCGCCATCTGAGCGTGAGTGAATGTATATACCACCATCCTGATCACGAAAGGCATATTTCAGTAGAAGTGAAAAGTATATTCCAAAGAGGGTGGGAGCTAGTACACAACCTTGCTTAACTCCACTCTTGATTTCAAACTCTTCAGAAGTTGCACCATCAAACTTGATTATACCCTTCATGCCTGTGTGGAACGATTCCACAATGGACAGAAGAGTTGGTGGGCAGCCAATCTTCTTTAGTGCCTTGAACAGACCCTCACGACTGACCAAATCAAATGCCTTTGTGAGGTCGATGAAGGCAATAAACAGTGGTTGATTCTGTTCACGGCATTTTTCTTGCATTTGTCGCAATGAGAATATCATATCAATGGTAGACCGGTTCTGTCGAAAGCCACACTGTGATTCGGGGTAGACTTGATCTCCTAGGACTTGAAGTCTGCGCAGAACAATTCTGGCAAATACTTTTCCAACAATACACAGAAGTGAGATACCCCTATAGTTGTTGCAGTCGCTCCGATCGCCCTTGTTCTTGTACAGTGTTATGATGCTTGAATCTTTGAAATCCTGTGGGACTTGTCCTTCTCGCCAGCATAGCTCTATTAGCTGGTGGATCTGTAGAGTGAGTGTGTCTTGCCCACTCCTGATAACCTCTATTGGAATCCCATTCTTACCTGGAGCCTTGCCAGATGCAAGTTCATTTATAGCACACTTAACTTCTGTTATGGTGGGAAGTGTGTCCAGGTGGTCAAGTGTTGGTAGGGCCTCTATGGCGTTGAGGGCATCATCCGCTAGATTGGTCTCACTTAAGTAAAGCTCCAAATAGTGCTCTACCCATCTATCCATCTGCTGTTTCTTATCAGTTATGATTTCTCCAGTCAAGGTTTTCAATGGTGCACTTCTTTTGATCACTGGACCACAGACTTTCTTTATTCCTTCATACATGCTTCTTATGTTTCCCTTATCACTTGCGATTTGAATGGACTCACATAACTTGATCCAATAATCATTTGCACACTGCCTGGCAGTCTTTTGCACATTCTTCCTAGCTTGCCTTAGTTCACTCAGAGTGTCACGCGTTGGTCTTTCCTTGTTTCTTAAGAGAGCTATCTTCTTCTTATCAATCAAGGGCTGCAGAGTCTCGATGTTTGCCGCAAACCAGTCCTGCTTCTTATGATCCTTTTATTTGTACCTGGTGCATTGGTTTTACAGCCTGCTTGCAGATTCTGTCCTAGCCCCAAGCACCCATTGAAGCAGGCAGACTGTGGCTGATCAGCACCCAATTGGCCAGGAGCTGTCCAGATTGAGGCGGGCGGTAGCTGATCAGTGACACCTGTAGGTGTCTCCCACCGACAGAGGCAACGCGTGGCGCCCCATGTCTACGCCAATTGACAGGGACTTATAACCCGTAACAGTTGCCTCTCGCTTTGATTCCGAGACCAGTTAAGACCAGGGATTGAGTTATTGCCTCTCCATAGCACAAAGCCTGGGCTAAAATATAGATATCATGTGTTGCCCATGCAGCATGATCCCTCTCTTGGCCTGCCTAGTTCACTCCAGAGGAAAGGTAACACCCCTACATCTGGAACAAGACAAGCTGCAGAAGCTGCTGGATCAGCAAAGCAATGACCTAACTGTTCGCCTGTCGGAGCTTCGATCCTAGTCCAGCCGCCAACCAAGGCTTAGGGTCTGGTCTGCCCTGCCATGACATTTTGTCTATAGGTTGCATTTCCTCGCACCAGGGTAAGGCTTGTACCCTCCCAATTGCGCTCTTCCGCCCGAAGCCGTTGGCACAATGTGGGGTGACGGGTTTGGTCACCCAACGTTCGGCGCTAACAGAAAGCAGGTAGTACCGTCTACTGTTATACGGTAGCTCAGTCATATCTGACTAAGTCCTGATACACACACACCCGCACACACACACACACACACACACACACACATATATACATATATATATATATATATATATGTGTGTGTGTGTGTGTGTGCGCGGGTGTGTGTGTATCAGGACTTAGTCAGATATGACTGAGCTACCGTAAAACAGTAGACGGTACTACCTGCTTTAATTCGCATATCCTTTACAGGACATCGCTGTCAACAGCAGCATCTTTCAGCTGTCTGTTGATTTCTTGGCAAGATTACGCTCAGTAGTTTGCCATTGCTTTCTGAGCGGCCGGCTCAGTGTCCCGCAAGTCACCAGCGGCGGACGAACCGCTCCCAGCTCTCTCCCGCTACGAGACTCTGCGTGACAAACGGGATTACGGAGAAAGTGTTGTAACCCCTCAATGTGCCATGCCGGAAAGCGTGGGCGGCCATGACTAGCCATTCACTCGATCACCAGAGTCGTGGATAAGCTCAGTGTTCCTGTCTCGACCATTCCATGTGGCCAAGCCATCCAGTTATTTACTTCTCGTTCTTCCCCTTCGTCTGTTCCCTTTGATCTTGCCAGTTGTCACTAAGTTCTCCAATCCATTTCTTCTCATAACATGTCCAAACATTTACTGTCTACACAATCGTGCACATTAGATGTTCTTAAAAAAAGTCGCTTAAAAGTCGACAGGGTCGATTTCATTGCACCGGGTTTTATCCCATATGGCTCGATCTCTTTCCGCAGCACGGAAAGCGTCGCACAAAGCACGAACTCCTGTAGCTTTTAGCGACGACCGACAGGAGTCGCCGAAACATTTAACTCGTAAACCGAAGGGTGCGGCCCGGAATCGAACCCACAACCTTCAGAGCACGAGTCAAACGGCTTGACTACTTCGCCACAGAGACTCTCATTATATATATATATATATATATATATATATATATATATATATATATATATATATATATATATATATATATATATATATATATATATATATATATATATATTTCTTTTTTTATTTTCCACGCGTTTCCATCCTGTTTCAGGATATTGCGGTCAACACCAGCATCTTTCAGCTGTACGTTGATTCCTAGGCTAGATTACGCTCATCAACACGCCAAGACTTTCTGAGCGATCGGCTCCATATTCTCATAAGTCACTGGCGCTGACTCGAACCGCTTCCAATTCTCGTGCGCTCACGTCAACCACGAGAGTATTCGGGGTTACGGAGAAAGCTGCTAACTCCTCGGCCAGGGAGCCGGCATATATATATATATATATATATATATATATATATATATATATATATATATATATATATATAGAGAGAGAGAGAGAGAGAGAGAGAGAGAGAGAGAGAGAGAGAGAAGAGAGAGAGAGAGAGAGAGAGAGAGAGAGAGAGAGAGAGAGAGAGAGAGAGAGAGAGAGAGAGAAATGAGAACATCTAATGTGAATGATGGTGTATAGATAAATGAATGTATTACCTACATAGACCCAGAAGTTGGCACTCAAAACTGAGACACTTATCTATTTTCGGATATGCGACGCCAGTGCTCGACTCACAACACACGATGATGATTATAATCGACTAATAGTGAGTCCCATGTTATCTCACGCTAATCTTGGAGCTGATGTTGAGTGGCACTGACTGCTGACACAGTTTTAACCAGAACGTTCTAGCACAATCTTGCAATTCTTACACATTTATATGATATTGAATACGGAAGGTCACTGTGCTAGTGCCGTTGTTCAATTTTATAATTCACAAATACTAATACGTCATGCGATTGTGGGGTGGATAACACATAATTACATATGACAGGCAAAATACACTTATAAACATACATAAACAATGCTCGCATAAGGTTTCTTTAACGGACGGGTACCCCTATGTGTTATGTCCTGAACCCACGGGTTAACAGAAACATACATGCTGTAAATCTACTATGGGAACAACGCTACAACCACATTAACTAATCTTTATTAACAGTACACGATGGTCACAGAGTGACAATCAACGTCTCCAGGGTCTGTCCTCCCAACTGTTATTATAAAAATATAAACAGGAGAAATAAATCCCCCTCCCCACTCTATTCGACTTAAACCTCTCTCACTACAAAGAGCTGTACATTCGCCTCGCGGTCATCCAAAGATGTTGCCTCTAGTCGACAAGCATTCTTGCAAACTTACATGTCCTACATAGATAACCTACTGGACACTGAAACACAAACAGAGGATTGTTTCCTAAGAACATGGAACTATCTAAACCGCCATTCATTGGCTAACACCCGATCCGCTACCGAAAACTTTAACTGTCAACTAGAGTGGGTTCACAAATGTCTCCCCTTCCCCCCCCCCCCCCCCCCCCCCTCACCCCGACCACGTATAAACATTTATAACTCAGTAACCAATTGAGGAAAAATGATGAGATTTAGCATGTAACTTTGTGATTATGTACACCCATAAAAATATTTTGTTATGGAGATTGTACAGCATATGTCAATGTTTGTTTATATGCGATACATACTTTACTGGTTCGAGTTGAAGTGCATATTGTGAAATGTATTCATATCTTCACACTGAAACATCAGTGTTCAATAATATATCTTCTCTGTGGTGCACGGGAATTTCTTTATGAGAAGCACGTCATATAGTGAAACGGAAGTGTTCAGAAGTGACACCAATAATTAATCCTACCTACAGTGGTTGCTTTCGTGAAACGTTATTATTATATAATATGTTACCATGTATCGGTAACATCTGAATACGTGAATATTGTTCATTTGGATTGAATATGAAATAGTGTACACTTCAAAGCATCGCTATGTAGTTGTACTTATAAGTTTGTCAAAAAGCTGCTCGCATGAAACTTTTTCATACTATTATAAATCCCGAGCAAATGACAGTACATGCATTGGGTTTAAGTAAATGGTCATTTTGTCGATAGGTGCTAGAATTTTGAATGAAACCACCACGCAATAAGCAAACGGCAGGTAGAAAGGTAATTTTAGACAGCTTTGACAAGGAGATCATAAAGCGAGTTATTATAAACATGTTGGATACCAAAGAAACAGTGACTGTAAGAAAACTTAGGGTTTGGTTGAGAAAGAACAATAATATAGAGCTATCCAAAGCAACTTTGTAGAATATCGTAAAGACATTTATTTGGCTTTACGTTTAGAAAGTACAAGAGAGGCAGAAATACCATTTGCGAGCAACCGTATTTAGGAGCCATGAGAAGCAAGTACCTAAGTGAAATAAGAAAATTATGACATATTGTATTTGTATCAAACCTGGATCAATGCGCATCACACAAATGAAAGGGAATGACAATCAGTGAATGGAAAGATACAGCAATATGTACTAAGTAGTAAAGGACAACGTCTGGTCATAGCCCATGCTGGTAGTACTGTCTTTATTAATATTACACATAGCACCCACTTCCATACGAATATGGATACGCCTTGCATCGTTACACGAACTGACCACATTACTAGAAAATGAAATTGTTAGCGTGAATTCAATACATTTTTTTCAAAACATCAAAGACATATCGCCGCTTTCCATGATTTCAGTTGCCTTTGTAGCTATCAAAAACATATTCATTGGGTGGGAGTAAATATAAGACTGCAGGAAAACTTTCATAACAATGCAACATATATATATTAAAAAATATTGAACTTAAATGAGGGCACAATTGTGAATGCACTATAGCTCTAACACTGAACCCTATCATTAATCATTTTCTAACTAACCCACAACTCTCTTTCTTTCGTTCTGTACCCTACACGGCTCGTGCGCACCAAACGGTCAGTGCGCAAAACAAGCAAGTACTGAGTGTAATGTTAGACGTGTTATCTGTCACAGACGGTCGCTACTGCATACCTCCCTCTTTATCCTTCTAATGTGTCTAATCTTCAGGTGTCACCGTTCGTCTATATTGCTTATTGTTTATCTGGCATTGTTCTTATTCATTTATTATGTTATTGGCATATGAGACTACGACCTCCAGCATGAGAATGGAGGTGGAGGCAGTAACAGCGTCATTCCGGTGGCTAGAGGAGACATCTGTAACACACGTTGTATTCATTACGGATTCAAAGAATATGCTTAGTAAGGTTGAGACAGGAATGTTTCGTGTGGAATGGCTCTCGTCGCTTCAGAGGTCACAGATTGTGAGAATTTAATGGATATTTTGCCCTGGCCATGCGGTGGTGCTGAGAATGCACAGACTGATAGGCTAGCAGGGAATGCGCCTCTTGGTGTTAGTTTGCCTGTGGACAAGATGAGACTACGACCTCCAGCATGAGAATGGAGGTGGACGCAGTAACAGCGGCATTCCGGTGGCTAGAGGAGACATCTGTAACACACGTTGTATTCATTACGGATTCAAAGAATATGCTTAGTAAGGTTGAGACAGGAATGTTTCGTGTGGAATGGCTCTCGTCGCTTCAGAGGTCACAGATTGTGAGAATTTAATGGATATTTTGCCCTGGCCATGCGGTGGTGCTGAGAATGCACAGACTGATAGGCTAGCAGGGAATTCGCCTCTTGGTGTTAGTTTGCCTATGGACAAGGGGGGGGGGGGGGTGGTCGTGCGCTTGTGGGACCAGGTGGAGAAGGCGTAGGAACAGGCTGAGAACCCACATGTGGAAAGAATGAGATTGCGTGGGATCGGCAGGGGTTCTGGAGGAATCTCAAAACTGAGAGGGAAGACCAGGAGAAGTTTAATCAGATAGCGGTGAGAACGATTAGTAGTATGACTCTTCGCTGGCTGTTGAACGAGGGAACGGAGCACATGTGGGAATGTCCTGAGTGCAGTGATGTCGGTTCTTAATTCAACGCAACTCAACTCAACTCAACTCTTATTCTGTATGGCATTCTGTATTCACTGGCGAATTTCTCTATCATTTCTGACTTGATTCAAATAGTAACACATCTAGCTTTATATTTCTTGGAGTCCTCTTTCATTTCTTTAGCTTCATACTTCTTAGAGCCCGCTGTCGTTTCCTTAGTTTTATATTTAGCTTTCCAACTACTGAAACAATGTGACTATTGCAATCTGCGCCTGACCTTGTTTTTCTTTTCATGTAACTGTTCCGAAATTGATTATTTATAAATATATAATCAATATGGTTATGAAAATATTGTCCTTAGCCTTTTCATGTACAAAGGCATCCTGGATGGCTCTAAACTATGATGTGTCCCGATGATCATCTGCTATGCCCATTCCCATTCATCGAGTTTGTATCCTCTATCATATCTCTTTCCACGGCCATACCCACCAGTTACTTCTTCTTTGTATCCTGCAACATTTGCGTTAAAATCTCCCAGTACAATAGTCGTTTCACAACTGTTACATTCTTAATACAAGTTATCGCTTTCTTCTTCTGTTCTGTCTGCAGTTGGTACTTAGACTTGTATGATATTGATATCTACTACTGGTTCCCTGATATGTGCATATATCCTTTTACATCCTTCGCTCTTTCTCTGTCCAAGATTATACTCACACTCCTTTCATGTCGAAGCCTTTGTGAGTAAATTATTCTCTATACGTCTGAGTACATTTCTCCTGATCCTGTACGGTTTGTCTCACATAATCCTAAGATACGTACAGTCAATGTTTTTATTTCCCTCTTGATATTTTCCAGATTACCGACTTGCATGGGTGTTCTTGTAACCCAGGTTCCAATAACTAATGCAGTAGATGTCGATTTGGTCACAGAAGCCGGATATATTGTTTGTTACCCTTATAGCATATGCATTCATAAATACGAGTAATGATGTCTAATGTCTTGTAACATAGTTTAGTGTCTATCGTTTTTCTCTTAAACTACACACAGTTCGGATAATGTCTCAAATATGCATATAGAATATTCTCCGAGATATCATAAACAAAGATCTAAACTTCAGTTGGAAGATATACATAAAGATATAAACATTTTAGAGGACAAAATGATGTATATTCTAGGGACTACTGGACAACATTTCATATAATTTAGAGTACAAACACATACACACATATTTATGTAAACATATACATATATAATTGGTGAAATAATAATGATATGTTAGAGATAGAACAAACAATCACGTGCTTCCACATTAATACCTGCGGGTGCTGCAGTATCATTCATAAAAATGAAAAAGAAAGATCATATGAAATGTATTGGAGATACCAGGCAAAAAGCAGAGGAGACAGTGAGAGAAGAACGTGAAAGTTAATGCAGATGTGCAACGAATAATAATCTAAGCGTCGTCAACTTCTTTACATTAAAAGATGACAGAGATAATGGCAGAGTCGTGACAGACAATGATATCTCCAAACAAGACAATAAAGATGAATCTTTGCAATAGCCAAAAAAATCTGCATATTTCTCTCCTTTTGTTCATCATATATACATATATGTGTCTATTATTCCTTAAAACATGCACCTTTCTTTCTTTGTAATGATATTTATATAGTAAATATTTCTGTCAAATGTTCCTGACACTATTGCACCATTCTATCTTATTTCCACCTGAAATGTACACTAGTTAGTCTAATGTCCACTAAAATATACATTAAGACCTACAAATCTATTCCAGTGAGAGTACAACATTGTTTAGAATGGAGGACTTGCCGAGTTTTCTGTATGGAGGAGTATACAACAGAATCCTGCTGTCTCGGATATTGGGGAGATGGTTGCACTAAAGGTCAGTAACACTTCTTGTACACATTCACGCGGTACCATTGATAGAAAGTATTGCATCTTGAAAAATACACATTTAAAACCTCTATACTCTGCGTGGACAGGGAGTAATTATATTCGTTTGCGATTTTTTTGGGGTAATTGAATAGATTGCTTTTACACAGATAATGTCTTCTCCTTCTCCTCCTCCTGCTGCTGCTGCTGCTGCTGCTGCTGCTGCTGCTGCTGCTTCTTCTTCTTCTTCTTCTTCTTCTTCTTCTTGTGAGTGATCGCGCAATTCCTTGCACTGTATTCGTCTCACCTTGATGTCCGTGCTTAGCCTTCTTTTCATCCTTATCATCTATACTGACAGATTACATGGCAATAGCATGGTTATTGTACTTTATATTTAATTTTTAGCCCCCTTGCATTATTTCTTTCTGATAAAGGCTCCGATGAAATACGGGTTATTATTTTGAATGTGAAGAGTATAGACGACGTTTCAGACTATCGTAGCCTGCCGGTTAGCGGCCACACGCTTCTTTGTAACTATATTCAATTGCTGCGTGAATATTTTTAGAGTAACATGGATCAAAAAGCCAAATAATGGCAATATACAAGGTCTGAACTTGGCTCTTAAAGAGCAGATTGTCTCGGGATCTGAAGTCATTCGACTTTGTTTAAACGACACAGTGGTTTATGAGAACAGTAATTTACAACACGCCTCCTCGAAGTGGTTTATGAGAACCATAATTTACAACACGCCTCCTGGAAAAGACCGGCTCTGTGGTGAAGGTGTTACGAATAAAATTCGCGTTCTAAGTACAGCTGCCGGCTATTTGGAAGCAGACCGCATGCGTTGGTTTACATACAATGGTATGCGTGCCGGCCGTTCAGAAAGCAATGAAAAACAGAACGTAAGCTTGCCCAGGAATCATAAACTGCCAATCATGCTGGAGTTGACTGCTACCTCCTGTAAAGGATATGCAACTGACTAACTAACACCTGAAAGACACGACATGGGGCAACCAACACGGAGAACTAAAGACATCCATGGAATAAATACCACTAAGGGATTAAAATACTTCCAGGGAATGAATACCACTCAGGAAATGAAATGCCTGAGGCAAGGGTAGTAGAGAAGATTGTACTATCTCCATCTGGAGGGGGATTTTTGAAAAGTGAGCACATAATTTTGGTGTTGATCCTGGTTCGTGAAATGGCTACGAGAAAAATGCAATGGCAAGTGAACACGGCATCACGTGAAGGTGGTTATCAAATTAAGATGGTTATCTAGTGACGGTGGTGATTAAATTTAAGGTGGTCATCTAGTAAAGGTGGTCATAAACTTAAGGTAGTCATCTAGCTCAGGTGGTCATCACGTTAAGGTGGTCATCACGTTAAGGTGGTTATCAAGTTAAGGTTTTCATCAAGATAAGATTGTCATCAAATTAAGACGTTCATCAAGTTAACTTGGTCATAGTAAAGTGATCATCAAATTAAGATGGGCAGCAAGTTAAGGTGGTGAGAAATGTAAGGTGGTCAGCAATTTAAGGCTTCAGCAATTTAAGTTGATAAAAAGTTAACGTGATCAGCAAGTGAAAGTTATCATCAAGTTAAGGTGGACAACGAGATAAGGTGGTCAGCACGTTGTTGTTTCAGCATGTTAAGTTGGTCAGCAGAATACAGTTATTAATAAATTAATATAGTCAGCACTTTAATGTTATTATGGTCAGCAGACAGATTCAGGTGGTCAGAGAGTTAAGGTTTCAGCAAGTTAAGTTAATTTGTAGACTACAGAAAGGTCCAATGGTCATCGATGTATTGTGGTTAGTTGGTTAAAATGGTATGTAGGTTAATGTAATTTAACATGTTAATGTGGTCAGTAGATTAAAGAAATAAGAGATAAATGTGTGAAGGCAAAAGAAAGTTGGTTAAACGAGCAACGCAAAAAAGAAATTGAATTAAATTCCATTAAAGATCAAAACAGTATGCACAGACAAATCAGTGAGCTCACAGGAAGTAAAATAAGAATAAATACAGGGTGTTTGAAATCAAAAACAGAAAAGATATTATTGGAGGAAGGTGCTATAATGAAGAGGTGGAATAGGTATATAAGAGAATTATATAAGGAGAAAGGGAAGAATTAACAGAAGAAAGTAACTTAGAAGGCCAACTTATTCTAAAAGAAGGAGTCGCTGACGCTATGAAACACATGAAGAAAGGAAAAACAGCTGCGCCAGATAATAATAATAATAATAATAATAATAATAATAATAATAATAATAATAAGTCTTTATTTTCAAAGGGTTAAGAATTGGGCACGCAGGCCCGTCTGACATTCTGCCCTTCTTCTCTATTTCCTCTCATACATTCTTTCATTCAACATCACTTATGAAGCAACTTTTGACAACAAAAGAACATTAAAACGCATGAAAAATAATCAATAACAAATGACTCACTGAGGCAGTGTTTAACATGGGCATTATAAATATCTAAGGAGGGTGTAACGTGCCATACATAAGGGAATGTTTTTTGGCTAGTTGTCGTTTGAGATAAGTTACCATTATTGTCTTTTTTGTGTTATTTGTTATGGGGGAATGTAGTCTGTACTAAGGTAGTGTTCAAACAGGTTGCGAATGTATGTATCATGATTGGTGGTGTCTTTGATTTCTTGTGGAAGATTGTTCCACAACTGAGCGGCAGAGTATGCTAAGCTTGTTTTATATAAGTCTATCCTAGGTTTAGGGACATGAAGTATATTTAGTCGTTCGCTATGTCTAGCGTTATATTTAAACAATGGCCAAAGGTAGCTTGGAGCATTTTGAAATAGGATTTTGTGAATTAGTTTGGTCTTATTAAAAAGCAGGCGCTTGTGGAGTGGCAGTAACCGGAGACGTTTATATAGGTTAGAATTGTCGGTAAGCTTTTCACCATTAATTAAACGCACTGCCCTTTTCTGGAGTGAATATAGGCGTTTTGTTATTGATTTGGAGCATCCATCCCAGACTGTGGAGCAGTAATCAATATGTGTTTGTATATGAGAAGTATAGAATATCTTTCTTGTGTTTTCGTCAAGGAAATTTTTAATTTTGGCAAGTTGGTATACTTTTTTGGCTATTTGTTTAACTAGAGCATGAACATGTGAGTTAAAAGTTAGATTTTGATCTATGATAACACCCAGTGTCTTGTGCTCGGTGACACTTTCTACAGGCGTGCTGCCAATGTGCAGCTGAAGAGTTCTCTGCGAGTTTAGAGTGTGAAGTCTTTGCCTGGTTCCTATTAACATAGACTTTGTTTTAGTAATGTTAATTTGCATGCGGTTTGCATGACTCCAGTTAGCTACACTATTTATTTCCTGTTGCAAGGATAATTCTAGCACATTACGATCAACAGCGTTTGTATATACTGTGCAGTCATCAGCAAATAGATCGCAGGACGACGACAGATTTAATGGAAGATCATTTATATAAATGGCAAATAATAGAGGGCCAAGAATAGACCCCTGAGGTACTCCAATATTAATGGTAATGGCTTGAGATAAAACTTTATTGTGTGATACTACTTGCTTTCTGTCTAATAAGAATGATTTTATTAATGTCACTATATTAAAACTTACTTTCATTGTTTCTAGTTTTTTAATTAGAATAGTATGATCTATCATATCGAATGCTTTCCTAAAGTCTATAAACACCGCTCCACATAGAGTATTGTTGTTAATATTTTGATGCCAGTTTTCTATCATGTTTGTTAGTGCCGTATGGCAAGAATATTTTGGCCGAAATCCTGACTGACTGTCAACTATCAGTTTATGGCGAACTAAGTGATCTAGTGTTGTTTTGTGGATGTGCTTTTCTAGCGGTTTGGATAATGAGGATAATATGGAAATTGGTCTATAATTACTCATGAGACGATCGTCTAGAGGACCAGCTTTTAAATGAGGATACACTTTAGCGATTTTAAAGGCTGATGGGAAGTGACCTCTGGTTAGACATTGATTATATATAAAAGTTAGTGACTCGCAGATCGCCGGTGCAGCTTGGCGAAGGATCCGACTACTAATTCCATCTAGTCCTGATGAGTTATTGTTTTTTAGATTACGGAGATGAGTAAATACTTCAGTTGTCGTCATTAGCGGTATGTTGGAGGAAATGTGTCCATAGCATTTGTTCTCACAGAATGATGATAATAAAGATATGTCATGAGGCGCATCTGGTATTGCAGCCTTCAGTTGGTTTATGTCGGACTGAAAGTACCTACTGAATTGATCACATGTAACCTGATTTGATGGTAATGATTGTGATGATTTGTGTTTGTTTGTCAAGGTATTAATTGCTTTCCATATATCTTTAGTGTTGGTTTTATCTATTACTATGTTCTTAAAATAGTTTTTCTTTTCCTTCCGAATAACATATTGAACTTTGTTTCTCAGACTACGGTACATAGTTAGATCTCTATTTTTGTGAGCCCTGTCGCGATCTCTCATATGTTCAACTACCTCCTGTGTGATCCACGGGGGCTTTGTGTGATGTTTAACACGAACTTCCTTAAATGGAACATGTTTATCAAATATACTTAGAAAGGTCTTTAGCCAGTGGTCCAGAGCATCGTCTGGGTCAGGAAGCTGGTAAACATAATCTAGAGATGAGTTGACCAAATCTTGTAAGAAGACGTCTCGATTGAAATTTTTGTAATTTCTATATTTTGTGTTTGGGAGTTTTGGTGCCCCTTTTCGACCACGTGCAACATACTGGATAGTGATCGCTCATTGCATTGATAGGTACACTACATTCTGTGATGTTATCAGCACACGTAGTATAAATATGATCTATAAGTGTTGCGGATGATTTAGTGATTCTAGTGGCTTGTTTGACTAACTGTTGGAAATTATATGACTCTATTATGTTTTCCCATGTTTTGTTTGATTTGTTAGCGTCTATGTTGAAGTCACCTAGCAATATTATTTCCCTTGCATTACTAAAGACTACATCCATCATAGTGGTGAATTTTTCATACCAGATATTTCCTGCACTGGGGTTTCGATAAAGATAGCCAACTACTAGCGGTATGCAATTTTGAAGTTTAACCTCTATCCATACACACTCAATCTCACAGGTTTCAAAGTCTAGCCTGCGGTGGGCGTTAAGCGAGTTGGAAATATAAACTGCAATACCCGTCTCTTGTTTCTGATAGGGATCTCTTCTAATGGTTTTAAAACCTCTGATAGCGATGTCATCATATGAGATGTTGCCATTTAATCGACTTTCGCTAACGCCAAACATGTGAAAATTTTGATTAAGTATAAGTGATAGTTCGGGCAGCTTCCCTAATAGATGGCATATGTTTACATGCCCGATTCTGAGCCCATTATTCCTGAGCCAGTGTTCGTACTTATTAGACATTTCAACAATGCGTAATCACAAGTTTAAAAGCAAAACACACACACACACAAAGTGAATACAACTTACGTCCCTTATTACAAAACACACTCTAAAGTACAGAGAAACAGTAATATCTCTGTAAATATATAAAAATACGTACACAGATCCGTAAGGAAGAGCAGTGAAGACCCCCTCACTCACCGTGAAAACACAATTAGAATTATTATAAAAGCTATACAGCTAAGTACTATCAATTAATATAAAGTCAAAACCAGTCAATGTTTGTAATAACTTATAACCTAATACGTTACTAGATCAAGTTATAACCAAATATGCAGATAAACGTTTAAGGATAGGCTCTTTCTTGTACCGAGATCCGGTGTAGCTTTGTCCTAAGTTAAAATCACAGTAGATGCATTAGAAGTATTGGGAGAATTTGAGGTAGATATATTAACCAAAATGCTGAATGATATTTACAGCAGTGGATATTTACCGCGCGATATGCTGAAATCTGTATTCATAGTAATACCAAAGAGACCTGGAGCAATTGAATGCGAAGATTTTCGTAAAATTAACCTCATAAACCATGTCACTAAGTTTCTACTCAGAATTATAATTAGAAGAACAAGAACAAAAAAAAATAAAAATGAAAATTAATGAAGAACATTATGGTTTTATGGAATTAAAGACTACAAACAATGAGGTTCTAACGTGTGAACCACAAATTGAAGAGCCTGCATTTGAAGAAATCCTATATGTAATCACACGACTTAAAAACAATAAGGCAACTGGGGCTGATGGAATTTCTGCTGAATTTATAAAGGCAGGTGGCCATGCATTACATCTAAAGCTATACGAACTAATAATAAAAATCTGGAGGACAGAAGAATTACCCCATGACTGGAAAGAGTCATTATTGATACCTATTTTTAAGAAAGGAGACAAGTTCCAATGTGAAAATTATAGAGGAATATTACTACTATCCGCAAGCTATAAGATACTATCTGCAGTATTACTAAATAGACTAAAACCATATTCAGAAGACATATTAGGTGACTACCAGGCGGGTTTTAGACAAAACAGATCAACAATAGATCAGATATTTATCTTACGATAAACAGCCGAGAAAAACTGGGAATATAAAAGAGATCTCCATAACATGTTTGTGGATTTTAAAAAGGCTTATGATAGAGTCCATAGGAATAGTCTATGGAATACTATGCAGGAATTTGGAATACCAAGGAAGTTAATCAACATGACGAGAATATGCATGGAAGATACTTAAAATATAGTAACATGTAAAGGCAGGAAATCAGACCCTTTCAAAATAACATCTGGCTTGAAACAAGGTGATGCACTATCGTCGCTATTCTTCAATCTGGCTCTAGAGAAAGTTGTAAGGAAGGTAAAGGAGGAATATGATATTGGAGGAACATCCAAGCTGCTTGGTTATGCAGATGATATAGATATTATGGGGGAAAATAAACAAAAGACATTGGAAATATTGACTCACTTAAAGCAAAATGCCCATCAGATTGGGCTGGTTGTCAACCAAGATAAGGCAGAATATATGGTAATTTCAAGAGAAGGAATGTCTAAAAACTCTGGCATCATACAAATAGACAATATGACAATTAAAAGAACGGAAACATATAAATACCTGGGTACAATCTTCAACTGCTCCAACAACATAAGGGAAGAAATACAAACTAGAATCAATTCTGGAAATAAGATATACTATGCACTGTAACATCTACTAAAATCAAATACGCTATCTCGTAACACCAAAATCGCAATATACAAAATACTGATCAGACCAGTTGTGCTGTATGGCTCTGAAACCTGGAGTACAACGAAAGGAGACAAAGCCTTGTTACAAACCTTTGAGAACAAAGTTTTAAGACGCATCTTTGGACCCATCAGGGATACACAAAGTGGAGAGTGGAAAAAAAGAAGGAACAAAGACATTTATGATCTGTTTAAGTGCCCGATAGTCACTGGTATCATGAAGGCTAATATACTACAATGGCTGCGGCATATAGAAAGAATGGAAGCTAAAAGGGAAACAAAACTCGCTTACACTCAGGAAATAAATGACAGTAGACCCCAAGGTAGACCAAGAAGGCGGTGGAGAGATAATACATACACACAGACCTACAAGCACTTGGAATCAACGACTGGCAAGAGAAGGTCAACCAGAGAGACGAATGGAGACGGATTGTATCTGCAGCAAAGAACCTCAATGGCTCGGAACGCTTAAGAAGATATATATATATTTATATATATATATATCTTCTTCATCTTCTTCTTCTTCAGCGTTCCGAGCCATTGAGGTTCTTGGCTGCAGATACAATCCGTCTCCATTCGTCTCTCTGGTAATAGAAAGGTCAATAGTGAAACAGAGAGATGTATATATGTGTTTCATAGATTATACTAAGGTATTTGATAAAGTGACACATGATATGCTGATTAAAATGTTGGAAGATATCAACATTGATGGAAAAGATTTAAGAATAATAAAGACTATATACTGGAACCAAGTAGCAGCAATTACAATGGGAAATAAAGAGGGTAGTTACGAACAGATAGAGCTAGGAATACGACAGGGGTGTGTCTTGTCACCCGATCCTTCTCCCTGTATAGCGAAGTAATAATGATATAGATCAAAAAAAGCCAGTAATACTAATCGGAGGATATAATGTAAACAATATACGCTATGCACATGACACAGTATTGGTAGCGGTTAATGCAACAGGAAACAATAAGAAAGAGACAGCTTTCTTTGGTCATGTGATGAGAAGAGAGGCATTGGAGAACATCGTGGCAACTGGAAAGATCGAGGGGAAGAGAGGCAGAGACAGACCAAGAGAAATGATTCTGGACGAAGTGAGACGGTGGCATGGAGGAATATCATCAGCAGAATTGATCCAGAACACCAAAGACTGAGATCAATGGAGAGCCATGAATGCCTATGACAGCTGGCAGGGCACTTGATGATGACGTTGATGATGATGAAGAAGACGAGATTAAGGTTGGTAGAAAGGACAGGTGATCAGTTAATTAATGTTGTCAACGTGGTAAGATGGTAAGCTAGATAGGATGGCCAACATGGTAAGGTGATCAGTTGTTAATGAGATCAACACGGTAAGATGGTCACCAAGTAATATGGTCAACACGGTAAGGTGAACAGTTGTTATTGTGGTCAACACGGTAAGGTGATCAGCTGTTATTGTGCTCACCACGGTGATGTGATCAGATAGATAATATGGTCAACACGGTGAGGTGATCAGTTGTTATTGTGGTCAACACGGTGAGGTGATCAGATAGATAATGTGGTCAACATGATGAGGTGTCATTTAGATAATGTGGTCAACACGGTGAGGTTATCAGATAGATAATGTGGTCATCACGGTGAGGTGATCAGATAGATAATGTGGTCAACACGGTGAGGTGATTAGATAGATAATGTGGTCAACACGGTGAAGTGATCAGCTGTTATTGTGGTCAAAACGGTGAGGTGATCAGATAGAAAATCTGGTCAACACGGTGAGGTGAACAGATAGATAATGTGGTCAACACGGTGAGGTGATCAGTTGTTATTGTGGTCAACACGGTGAGGTGATCAGTTGTTATTGTGGTCAACATGGTGAGGTGATCAGATAGATAATGTGGTCAACACGGTGAAGTGATCAGATAGATAGTGTGGTCAACACGGTGAGGTGATCAGTTGTTATTGTGGTCAACACGGTGAGGTGATCAGTTGTTATTGTGGTCAACACGGTGAGGTGATCAGATAGATAATGTGGTCAACACGGTGAGGTGATAAGATAGATAATGTGGTCAACACGGTGAGGTGATCAGTTGTTATTGTGGTCAACACGGTGAGGTGATCAGAAAGATAATGTGGTCAACACGGTGAGGTGATCAGATAGATAATGTGGTCAACACGGTGAAGTGATCAGATAGATAATGTGGTCAACACGGTGAGGTGAACAGATAGATAATGTGGTCAGCACGGTGAGGTGATCAGATAGATAATGTGGTCAACACGGTGAGGTGATCAGATAGATACTGTGGTCAACACCGTGAGGTGATCAGATAGATAATATGGTCAACACGGTGAGGTGATCAGAAAGATAATGTGGTCAACACGGTGAGGTGATCAGATAGATAATGTGGTCAACATGGTGATGTGATCAGTTAGATAATGTGGTCAACACGGTGAGGTAATCAGATAGATAATGTGGTCAACACGGTGAGGTGATCAGATAGATAATGTGGTCAACACGGTGAGGTGATCAGATAGACAATGTGGTCAACACGTTGAGGTGATCAGTTATATAATGTGGTCAACACGGTGAGGTGATAAGATAGATAATGTGGTCAACACGGTGAGGTGATAAGATAGATAATGTGGTCAACACGGTGAGGTGACCAGTTAGATAATGTAATCAACACGGTGAGGTGATCAGATAGATAATGTGGTCAACACGGTGAGGTTATCAGATAGATAACGTGATCAACACGGTGAGGTGATCAGATAGATAATGTGGTCAACATGATGAGGTGATCAGTTAGATAATGTGGTCAACATGGTGAGGTGATCATTTAGATAAGGTGGTCAACAAGATGAGGTGGTCAATTAGATAAGGTGGTCAATATGGTAAGGTGATCAGTTAGTTAATGTGGGTAGATGGATAAGTTGGTCAGGCAGATAATTTGATTAACTAGATTATGTTGTCAGTTAGATAAGGTGGTCAGCTAGATAAGTTGGTCAGCTATATAAGGCGGTCAGCTAGATAAGATGGTCAGTTAGATAAGATGGTCAGCTATAATAGGTGGTCAGCTATATAAGATGGTCAGTTAGATAAGGTGGTCATCTAGATAAGTTTGTCAGCTATATAAGGTGGTCAGCAAGACAAGATGGTCTGCTGGATAAGGTGGTTAGTTCGATTTGGTCGCCAGCGAGATATTGTGGTCAGCTAGATAAGTTGGTCAGCTATATAAGGTGGTCAGTTATATAAGGTGGTCAGCTAGATAAGGTGGTAAGCTGTATAAGGTGGTCAGCTTAATAAGATGGTATGCTGGATAAGGTTGTCAGTTGGATATGGTGGCCAGCAAGATAATGTGGTCAGCTAGATAAGTTGGTCAGCTAGAATTCGCCTAAAAGTCGACAGGGTCGACTTCATTGCACTGGGTTGTATCCCATATGGCTCGGTCTCTTTCCGAAGTGCAGAAAGCGTCGCACAAAACACGAATTCCGTAGTTCTAGCGACGACCCACAGGAGTGTGCGAAAAATTTAACGTGTGACCGAAGGACGCGGCACGGAATCGAACCCACAACCTTCTGATCCCAATTCAAACGGCTTGACTACTTCGCCACGGAGATTCCTATTTGTCAGCTATATAAGTTGGTCAACTACATAATGTGGGCAGTTAGATAAGGTGGTCAGCTAGATAAGGTGGTCAACTAGATAATGTGGTCAATTAGATAAGGTGGTAAGCTAGATAATGTGGTCAGTTAGATAAGGTGTTCAGTTAGATAAGGTGGTCAGCTAGATAAGGTGGTCAGTTAGATATGGTGGTCAGCTAGATAAGGTGGTCAGTTAGATAAGGTGGTCAGTTAGATAAGGTGGTCAGCTAGATAAGGTGGTCAGTTAGATAAGGTGGTCAGTTAGATAAGATGGTCAGCTAGATAAGGTGGTCAGTTAGATAAGGTGGTCAGTTAGATAAGGTGGTCAGTTAGATAAGGTGGTCAGTTAGATAAAGTGGTCAGTTAGATAAGGTGGTCAGTTAGATAAGGTGGTCAGTTAGATAAGGTGGTCAGCTAGATAAGGTGGTCAGTTAGATAAGGTGGTCAGTTAGATAAGGTGGTCAGCTAGATAATGTGGTCAGCTAGATAAGGTGGTCAGTTAGATAAGGTGGTCAGCTAGATAAGGTGGTCAGTTAGATAAGGTGGTCAGTTAGATAATGTGGTCAGCTAGATAAGGTGGTCAGTTAGATAAGGTGGTCAGTTAGATAAGGTGGTCAGCTAGATAATGTGGTCAGCTAGATAAGGTGGTCAGTTAGATAAGGTGGTCAGCTAGATAAGGTGGTCAGTTAGATATGGTGGTCAGCTAGATAATGTGGTCAGCTAGATAAGGTGGTCAGCTAGATAAGGTGGTCAGCTAGATAAGGTGTTCAGTTAGATAAGGTGGTCAGTTAGATAAGGTGGTCAGTTAGATAAGGTGTTCAGTTAGATAAGGTGGTCAGCTAGATAAGGTGGTCAGTTAGATATGGTGGTCAGCTAGATAAGGTGGTCAGCTAGATAAGGTGGTCAACTAGATAAGGTGGTCAACTAGATATTGTGGTCAATTAGATAAGGTGGTGAGCTAGATAATTTGGTCAGCTATATAAGACGGTCAGCTAGATAGGATGGTCTGCTAGATAAGGTGGTCCACTAGATAATGTGGTCAGTTAGATAAGGTGATCAGCTAGATAAGGTGATCAGTTAGATAAGGTGGTCAACTAGATAAGGTGGTCAGTTAGATAAGGTGGTCAGCTAGATAAGGTGGTCAGTTAGATAAGGTGGTCTGTTAGATAAGGTGGTCAGCTAAATAAGGTGGTCAGTTAGATAAGGTGGTCAGTTAGATAAGGTGGTCAGTTAGATAAGGTGTTCAGTTAGATAAGGTGGTCAGCTAGATAAGGTGGTCACTTAGATATAGTGTTCAGCTAGATAAGGATGGTCAGCTAGATAAGGTGGTCAGCTAGATAAGGTGTTCAGCTAGATAAGGTGGTCAGCTAGATAAGGTGTTCAGCTAGATAAGGTGGTCAGCTAGATAAGATGGTCAGCTAGATAAGCTGGTCAGCTAGATAAGGTGGTCAGTTAGATAAGGTGGTCTGTTAGATAAGGTGGTCAGTTAGATCAGGTTGTCAGTTAGATAAGGTGGTCAGTTAGATGAGGTGGTCAGCTAGATAAGGTGGTCAGCTAGATAAGGTGGTCAGTTAGATAAGGTGGTCAGCTAGATAAGGTGGTCAGCTAGATAAGGTGGTCAGCTAGATAAGGTGGTCAGCTAGATAAGGTGGTCAGCTAGATCAGGTGGTCAGTTAGATAAGGTGGTCAGTTAGATAAGGTGGTCAGTTAGATAAGGTGGTCAGTTAGATAAGGTGGTCAGTTAGATAAGGTGGTCAGTTAGATAAGGTGGTCAGTTAGATAAGGTGGTCAGCTAGATAAGGTGGTCAGTTAGATAAGGTGGTCAGTTAGATAAGGTGGTCAGTTAGATAAGGTGGTCAGCTAGATAATGTGGTCAGCTAGATAAGGTGGTCAGCTAGATAAGGTGGTCAGTTAGATAAGGTGGTCAGTTAGATAATGTGGTCAGTTAGATATGGTGGTCAGTTAGATAAGGTGGTCAGTTAGATAAGGTGGTCAGCTAGATAATGTGGTCAGCTAGATAAGGTGGTCAGTTAGATAAGGTGGTCAGCTAGATAAGGTGGTCAGTTAGATAAGGTGGTCAGCTAGATAATGTGGTCAGCTAGATAATGTGGTCAGCTAGATAAGGTGGTCAGCTAGATAAGGTGTTCAGTTAGATAAGGTGGTCAGTTAGATAAGGTGGTCAGTTAGATAAGGTGGTCAGTTAGATAAGGTGGTCAGCTAGATAAGGTGGTCAGTTAGATATGGTGGTCAGCTAGATAAGGTGGTCAGCTAGATACGGTGGTCAACTAGATAAGGTGGTTAACTAGATATTGTGGTCAATTAGATAAGGTGGTGAGCTAGATAATTTGGTCAGCTATATAAGACGGTCAGCTAGATAGGATGGTCTGCTAGATAAGGTGGTCCACTAGATAATGTGGTCAGTTAGATAAGGTGATGAGCTAGATAAGGTGATCAGTTAGATAAGGTGGTCAACTAGATAAGGTGGTCAGTTAGATAAGGTGGTCAGCTAGATAAGGTGGTCAGCTAGATAAGGTGGTCAGCTAGATAAGGTGGTCAGCTAGATAAGGTGGTCAGCTAGATAAGGTGGTCAGTTAGATAAGGTGGTCAGCTAGATAAGGTGGTCAGCTAGATAAGGTGGTCAGTTAGATAAGGTGGTCAGCTAGATAAGGTGGTCAGCTAGATAAGGTGGTCAGCTAGATAAGGTGGTCAGATAGATAAGGTGGTCAGCTAGATAAGGTGGTCAGCTAGATAAGGTGGTCAGCTAGATAAGGTGGTCAGCTAGATAAGGTGGTCAGCTAGATAAGGTGGTCAGCTAGATAAGGTGGTCAGCTAGATAAGGTGGTCAGTTAGATAAGGTGGTCAGCTAGATAAGGTGGTCAGTTAGATAAGGTGGTCAGCTAGATAAGGTGGTCAGCTGGATAAGGTGGTCAGTTAGATAAGGTGGTCAGCTAGATACGGTGGTCAGCTAGATAAGGTGGTCAGCTGGATAAGGTGGTCAGTTAGATAAGGTGGTCAGCTAGATACGGTGGTCAGCTAGATAAGGTGGTCAGCTGGATAAGGTGGTCAGTTAGATAAGGTGGTCAGCTAGATACGGTGGTCAACTGGATAAGGTGGTCAGTTAGATAAGGTGGTCAGCTGGATAAGGTGGTCAGCTAGATAAGGTGGTCAGTTAGATAAGGTGGTCAGCTGGATAAGGTGGTCAGCTAGATAAGGTGGTCAGCTGGATAAGGTGGTCAGTTAGATAAGGTGGTCAGCTAGATACGGTGGTCAGCTAGATAAGGTGGTCAGCTAGATAAGGTGGTCAGCTAGATAAGGTGGTCAGCTAGATAATGTAGTCAGCTAGATAATGTAGTCAGCTAGATAAGGTGGTCAGCTAGATACGGTGGTCAGCTAGATAAGGTGGTCAGCTAGATAAGGTAGTCAGCTAGATAAGGTGGTCAGCTAGATAATTTGTTCAGCTAGATAAGGTGGTCAGCTAGATGATTTGTTCAGCTAGATAAGGTAGTCAGCTAGATAAGGTAGTCAGCTAGATAAGGTAGTCAGCTAGACAAGGTGGTCAGTTAGATAAGGTGGTCAGCTAGATAATTTGTTCAGCTAGATAAGGTGGTCAGCTAGATGATTTGTTCAGCTAGATAAGGTAGTCAGCTAGATAAGGTAGTCAGCTAGACAAGGTGGTCAGTTAGATAAGGTGGTCAGTTAGATAAGTTGGTCATCTAGATTAGTATGACAGCTAGTTGATGTGGTTAGTTAGATATGGTCATCAGCTACATAAGTTGGTTAACAAGATAAGCTGGTCATTTAGTTAAGGTTGTCAGCGAGATAACTTGGTCAGCTAGATACGGTGGTCAGCTAGATAAGGTGGTCAGCTTAAATATGTGGTCAGCTAGATATGCTGGTCAGATAGATAAGGTGATCAGCTCGATAATTTGGTTAGCTAGATAAGGTGGTCAGTTGGATATCTTGGTCAGCTAGATATTATGATCCGCTAGAAATGGTGGTCAGCTAGATAATGTGGTCGGCTAGATAATGTGGTAATTTAGATAAAGTGGTCAGCTGGGTAAGGTGCTAAACTAGATAAGATGGTCAGTTAGATAAGGTGTTCTGCTAAATATGGTGGTCAGCTAGATAAGATTGTCAGCTAGATAAAATGTTCAGCTAGATAAAGTGATCAGCAAGGTAAGGTGGTCAGCTAGACAAGGTGGTCTGTAGGATAAAGTGGTAAAGTAGATAAGACGGTCATCTAGATAGGTGGTCGGCTAGATAATGTGGTAATTTAGATAAAGTGGTCAGCTGGGTAAGGTGCTAAACTAGATAAGATGGTCAGTTAGATAAGGTGTTCTGCTATATATGGTGGTCAGCTAGATAAGATTGTCAGCTAGATAAAATGTTCAGCTAGATAAAGTGATCAGCAAGGCAAGGTGGTCAGCTAGACAAGGTGGTCTGTAGGATAAAGTGGTAAAGTAGATAAGACGGTCATCTAGATAGGTGGTCAGCTAAATAAGTGGATCAGCAAAATAAAATGATCGTCGAGATAAGATGGTCAATGTGATGATGTGGACAGTTAGATAAACATATCAGCTTAGTAATGTTGCCATCGAGATATTGTGGGCAGATAGATACGTTAATCGGCACGGTAATGTGGTCAGCTAGATAAGATGGTCAGCTAGTTAATGTGCTTATCAAGTGTAAGTAGTCAACAGGTTAATGTTGTCAACAAATTGAGGTGTCCAGCAAAATAAGGTGGTCAGCGAATTCATGTGGTCAATAATTAAAGTTGATTAGCATTGTTCATACCACCCCACATTCAATTTCCATCTGCTCTAATTTTCAGCGCAGCATCATGCCCCTAATATGCCACGTGACACGGAAATTATGTCTTTAACTTATGGTAACATTGGGATTAAGTATAGCGCCATTGCTGTTTTTTTTTTTTAAAACAAAACCACGATAAGCTAAATAGCAGCTGTTTATAAATGAATTCACTGCAATACCAATTGTTTAAAATATTAATGGGATATGGTAAAGTAGCATCCAGTGTTGATCTCATGTTAGCCACGTCAAGATCATCTTCAGCCTGTTTGTAGCTAAAACACTATTCTTTTAGTTTATAGCTATACCCCTATACTTTTAGTGTGTAGGTAGTTTTATCAATATGTATATCGCCATTCTTTAGCCCGTTGATTAATAATTCAGTATTTAATGAAATCTATCTAGAAATATCACAAGTCTTTCGGCCAGCTGGTAGACTGTATTAGTAGTTATATTCTTGAACAATAACTACAATGTGATCGGCTACACAACGAACAATAACTACAATGGGAATCATATCTACAATGTGAACGATAAAAACACTTTCAATAATAATAGACATGAACAAATTAAGAAGAGCTTGGAAGCAACGGAGATGTGGTTCCTGAGACAGATGTCGAGATTACCATGAACTGCCAGCAAACATGGAAACCCCCTGCATGAAGCCGTGGACATAGATACGGGTCACCAGGCTGATAAGGGGAACATCATGGATGGCTGAGACAGAGGATACAATCAGAGAAGTTTGTATGCTTGAGAACAATGGGAGAGAAGAGGAATGGATAAGGATGTCCGAGGAAAAGTCAGACCTGGGCAGGGTCATAATCAGGGTCATTGTTAGCAGACTGCGCTGAAAGGGAGGTGCAACAACTGATCCACACAACATGCACCCAGGCGATGTCGTAATATACACGGATGGCCTGTGCTAAGAGATAAAAGAAGAGCCCGCTGGTTTATAGCAAAGGCTAATGGGCTGTGTTTCGTTAAGAAGAACCTGGCACATTCTGAGAATGGAGGTGAAGGCAGCCTCTGTGACGTTCAGATATCTATAGGACAAGCCATATTCACACAAATTGATTGTAACGGACTCACGTAGCATGATGTGGGGAGTGAAGATAGGTATGCTTCGTACAGAGTGACATGCATATCTTCACACATCAAAGATAGGAAGTATCTGTTGGGTCCTTTGTCCAGGAAATGCTTATCTGGTGGGAAACGAGCAGGCAGACGGATCGGTTGGTTAGGCAACGCTGGCTTTGGTATTGGTGTACGATAAAGCGTATGTGGTCATTGCTAATGGAATAGTGAGGAAGAACATATAAATAATCCTAGCCTGGAGAGAATGGTGCGACAGGAAGTGAGCAGAAGATCTGGCCGACACTCAGTACTTCAAGGGAATGGCAGACGGACACACAATCAGACTGAAACTGGTATCATTACTGTTTTGTTGAAGATGGGGACAGAGCGCGTATGTCTTGAGCGAATGGCATGGGTGCTGTGATGTCTTTTTCCAATTTAACTCAACTCAGAAAATAATAACGATTGTCTGGAAAAGGCCAGTGAAAGAAGAAATGTACAACTATAATAAAGAGACAAACACCATTCTTTAATCAACTGATGAGAGGAGGGGCGTTGGAAACCATCATGACAACCGGCAAGATCATTGGGAGAATAAGCAGAGGCAGGCCGAGAGAAATGATGTTGGATGGATTGAGACGGTTGCATGGAGGAATATCATTAGGGGAGTTGATCCAGGGCCATAGGGACCGAGATCTTCGGAGAGACATGAACGTCTACGCCTGCTGACAAGGCATGTGATGCTATTGATGATGATGATGATGATGATGACAATTGAACACTTCCAAGTTTATCAATATTCGCTCTACAACAACCAAACACACATAGTCAGACTGCTAGCTTCAAACATCACATATTTTTTCTTAATCACTTGACTCCTCCTGGAAACTGCGTTGGATTCTACTAAAAGTGAAATGCCTAACTTGTGGCCATTGAGTTTGCGTGTGTTTGACAAAAAAAAATTCCTAAAGCAAGTGGTGGATGCATTATCAGCGTATGCCTCATCTCCGCCAACCTGTATGTGCTTTTCTGAATAATGGCCCCATCATGTGCCATGCCGATTAGCGTGGGCAGTCATATTTCGCCAACCTACACGACCACCAGAGAGAATGACGGCCTGGTTACATCCACATATGTCTCCCCGCAGATTCACAGTTCTGATACCGCCCTTACCCACTCTGCTTGTTTCTCATCTTGGAGAAGGGAATGAGAGATCTGCAACAAGTCCCGTGGTATTTCTGTATCGAGTCACGAGAAAAACCGACCAATCTTTCTCCTATAGACGCAGTTCTTTCTCAGAGCTCGAACCACCTGGTTGTGAATGTGTGGGCTTCACCGTCAAAACCCAGCCTCCCCTATAGGAATCACAACCAACCAACAAAGCAATCAACCTCCACTGAGTCACGTGGAACATGTTTGTTTTATTCCAAAATTCTGGACACACGAAGAAGAAGATGACATCATGATATAGTATATTTGATGATATAATATGTCACGCCCTTATGACAGATCAGACATGAGATAACCTTAACCCTGTGATATATTTTATGTACCAGAATGTCCAGGCGGCGGTCGGAATCCCTGCAATGGCCACGGAAAATGCTCCAACAAAACTGGGAAGTGTGTTTGTGAAGTGAGTATTTGAATTCAATAATAGTGCATGTTGAAAACAAAGAGGCATTAGGCGTGTGTGGTGTTATGATGCTCCAGCCAGGTCTTGTGGTTTCACATTAAATCAGCTTCATTACTGATTTGTAGTGATGGCAGCCAGTTGCGGAATAGGTGTATTCCCTATCACAAGATGCCCAGTTTCCACCGCTAGTCTAAGGGACACACTGGGCAAGTTGGTTCATTTACTCAGTAGCATGTCCCTTTCAGAACTTCGCTCCCATAACAACCATCCGGAAAACTTATCGGTCGTAATCAAGATGTCCCGTGTCTGATACACCCATCTGAAGATCACCAGCCACATCCTGCACCCATCTTCTCTTTGGCCTTTCTCTTCTTTTCTTCCCAGGCATATAACCCTCCATAATTGTTTTCTCCAAACTTGCATGACGTTTCAAGTGACCAAAATATTTAACTTTTCTTAGCTTTATCGTCTTCAGTAGCCATCCTTCTTCAGTATTCAGCTCTTGTCGTATGGATACATTTGATCTGTTATGTATACAAGATATTGTTGACACCCGTCTATGACATTTAATTTCAAAGGCATTTAAGCACCGTTCAGCTTGTTCTGTAAGTATCACGTCTTACAAGATGTTTGTGAATAGACGTCTTAATATTATTAATTGTTCAACAGTTTCATGTTCAATGTTTCTTGATGTGTGTGTGTGTGTGTGTGTGTGTGTGTGTGTGTGTGTGTGTGTGTGTGTGTGTGTGTGTGTGCCTCTACATAGATATCGCATTCAACGTTCGTTATGTTCATTTAAAATGTATATACATAATGATGTTTTGTCTGTAATATAGTTCCTAATGTTTATACTGATTATCTTTTTCTATAAAATGAGTAGAACGGTAATGTTTGTTTAACCGATTGAAAAATATTGTATTGCACTTCACACATACAGCTCCCATAAATGGACTTTAGTTATACATAGATATAGCTTATCGGAGAATGTAGCTGGAGGCTAGTGATCGCAGCTTCACACTTCTGTCAGACGATATGGAAGGTAGTCAGACAAGCTTGTGTAATGTCCCCTGATTTGTTTTCATTTTATAGGGAACATAAAATGGAAATTAGCACAAGCAAAACAGAGGTAATGACTATAACTAAAGAAGAACAAACAACAACAATTCACTTAAACGAACATTCCTTGAAACAAATAAAGAGTTTCAAGTACCTAGGAAGTATAATATCATCAAATGGCAGATCAGAAGACAAGATCGAAAATAGGTGCAATAAGGCAAACCAACTCATTGGACAAATGGCACCAATACTAAAGAACAAACATGTATCAATAACTACTAAGAAAGCACTTTACAACACAGTCTTCCTACCAACTCTATGCTACCAATGCCAAACCTGGACAATGACAAAAAAAGAGAAAAGAAAAATCACAACAACAGAAATGATATTCCTGAGAAGAATACTGAACATAACAAGAAGAGATAAGATCAGAAATGAAGAAATCAGGACTAAAGTGGGGGTTAAAGCAGCACTAGATTTTATTAGACAGCAGGAAGTCAAATGGTTTGGCCATGCAAGTAGGTTACCAGTCAACAGCATACCACAACAAGCAATGATGCACAGACCAGATGGAAACAGAGGAAGAGGCCGACCACGTAAATGTTGGACGGAGGGAATAGCAGAGTCCATGGGAATATCGATACACGAAGCCAATAATCGGGCACTCTCACGAAGTTTATACTTCACCTCGACACCGCAAGGTACAAGAGGAACATGATGAGATGAGATGAGATGTACAGTGAACATATAATGTGCTATTCAGAACATATGCCAGGGATCATAGTTGGTGGAAGAAATATAAATAAAACTCACGGTGTGCTGTTTACACCCTTTTGACAGCAACAAGTCAGAAGGAACTACAGGAAATGATAGATACAGTGGTTGCAAAATAAGTGAATAAAAATAGTGATATCAACGAAACAGATTAGGCCTAATATACAATTAAAGCAGACTGATGTTATTGTTGGGCAAGTGTAGACATTCACATATCAAAGAACATGGAATGTGCATCATGAAGATAAAGAACATATAAGGACAAGCAAAATCTGCATCCTATCACATTAAGAAAAATATATGCTTGTCATTGGGGTTTGAAAATGAATTCATGCATGTTACATAATACCAGTTTTAACACACGAACAATCCTGAATAATTAGTAAACACTTGAACAAATCCCCAAAAGCCTTGGAGATGTGATTTCATAGAAGAATTTTGAAAACTCCTGGAACAGGAAGTAATATATTGATATTTTGAACGAGGCTAAGTCTCAAAGACAACTTATCATAAACATCAGAAAGAGGCAGACATCATGCATACCACATTATGTTAAGACAAAAACGGTAGCATGTGACAACCGGCCATATTTGCTGAAAGAGAAATGGAGGAAGACAGCTAGTGAACAATTATGGACAGCTTTATGACTTCGAAAGGAATAGTGTCAACACTTGAGTTGATCCATGTCGTCGGAGATCGTAATTTGTCCGGAAGGATGATCGTCCCCGCCAGTCGGTGTCATCAACCGATGTCACAGGCATTCCGGGATAACTTCTCTCACACCACACAAAAAGACTTGTTAGTCGTACGAGAGGAATTGATTACACATTTTATTGCCACTGGCTCTTTGCATCACATCAATGTACAACAAACAGTCGCTAACAAATCACACAAGAATAAATGCACAGAATTGCCTATCACTAGTCGTTTCCTAACCCTATTGCTAATCTATCTACTCGGCTAACGAAATAAGCATCGACGCTAAGCGATGCGTTCACTACGAAGTCTGTGTCCCGTCTGATCATTCCTCCCGTGCTGTTTACACAGCACGCGGAAGGACTTGGGGCGCACTACGGCTTTTGCAAGCGGCATCATTCAGCACGCTAGAGTAGTGGCCTCTCTTGAGTTTCAGTTTAGTTCTCCGTGTCTATCACGTTGGCGTGATTATGCCGTGACCAGAGTGCTTACTCTCTGGTTGACACCTCCGTGTCCCATGAGAGAACTATTTAATAGTTCCCCTTCTTATTTATTCCCTTCACCTACCCTGCCCTCATGTAGGGGCACTGGGTTACCTCTATTCTACTTGAGGTAGACCACTCTTTCAGGGTGGTCTTCATTCCTATATAACTGAGTCTTTGACAGTTGGCATGGCACTTGATGATGATGATGATGTTGATGTTTGTGTTTTTGTGTTTAGTAACATTTAAAATACACGTTGCTTATCCAAAGTTTTAATGAGGAGAGATTTGTAAATGTGCATTAATGTATTCCACACAGGCTGGATTTGAAGGAACAGCATGTGAACTGTGCACGGACGTGACCAAATATGGGCCAAACTGTTCACTGGGTGAGTCACCCGAGACTTGTTGTGTCAGTGGGAAATAGACTTGCGTGCTTGGTTTCAACAATCTTAGTTTATTCATCATAATCATGGACACGTGCCCTGCCGACTGGGATAGGCGTTCATATATCACCACAGATCTGAGATGTTGGTGTTATGGGTGCATTTTATTGTTGATAATCCTCACTGCCACCGACTGACACCATCCAGCATTCTATTGATGATATTATCCCATGTCAACGACTGACAACATCCAGCATTCTATTGATGATATTCTCCCATGTCACCGACTGATAAACATCCAGCATTTTATTGAAGATATTCTCCCATGCCCCAAAGAATGACAACATCCAGCATTCTATTGATGATATTCTCCTATGCTCCATCGAGTAAAACCATCCAACATTCTATTGATGATATTCTCCCATGCCCCATCGACTGAAACCATCCAACATTCTATTGATGATATTCTCCCATGCCCCATCGACTGAAACCATCCAACATTCTATTGATGATAATCTCCCATGGCCCATCGACTGAAACCATCCAACATTCTATTGATGATATTCTCCCATGCCCCATCGACTGAAACCATCCAGCATTCTATTGATGATATTCTCCCATGCCCCATCGACTGAAAAAATCCAACATTCTATTGATGATATTCTCCCATGCCCCATCGACTGAAACCATCCAACATTCTATTGATGATATTCTCCCATGCCCCACCGAGTTAAACCATCCAGCATTCTAATGATGATATTCCCCCATGCTCCACCGACTGAACCCATCCAGCATTCTATTGATGATATTCCCCAACGCCACCGAATGAAACCATCCAGCATTCTATTGATGATATTCTCCCATGCCTCATCGACTGAAACCATCCAGCATTCTATTGATGATATTCTAATATGCCCCACCGAGTGAAACCATCCAGCATTCTATTGATGATATTCCCACATGCCCCTTCGACTGAAGCCATCCAGCATTCTATTGATGATATTCTAATATGCCCCACCGAGTGAAACCATCCAGCATTCTATTGATGATATTCTCCCATACCCCATCGACTGAATCCATCCAGAATTCTATTGATGATATTCCCTCATGCCCCACCGAGTGAAACCATCCAGCATTCTATTGATGATATTCTCCCATGCCCCACCGAGTGAAACCATCCAGCATTCTATTAATGATATTCTCCCATGCCCCATCGACTGAAACCATCCAGCATTCTATTGATGATATTACCCCATGCCCCATCGATTGAAACCATCCAGCATTCTATTGATGATATTTCCCTATGCCCCATCAACTGAAACCATCCAGCATTCTATTGATGATATTCTCCCATGCCCCACCGAGTTAAACCATCCAGCATTCTAATGATGATATTCCCCCATGCTCCACCGACTGAAACCATCCAGCATTCTATTGATGATATTCCCCAACGCCACCGAATGAAACCATCCAGCATTCTATTGATGATATTCTCCCATGCCTCATCGACTGAAACCATCCAGCATTCTATTGATGATATTCTTCCATGCCCCACCGACTGAAACCATCCAACATTCTATTGATGTTATTCCCCCATGCCCCACCGAGTCAAACCATCAATCAATCAGGTACCGTCTCCGCAATGGATCTCCAACACTGTCTGTCTCTTGCCTTGACTGTACGTTCTGTCAGGCTGGTATTCGTCCATCTCTTGATGTTATCCTCCCACTTGTATCATTGTCTACCTCTTGCCTTCAACCTTGCCTTCCATTATGGTTTTTGATAAGAGTATCATGTCTTTTAATGTGGCCAAAATATTTCACTTGCCTTCTCTGTATTTCTTTCATCTACTCTCTCTTCATTTCCCCTTTTTCTAGCACCTCTGCATTTGATTGTTTTTGTTTCCATGAAATACGACCTATTCGTCTGTATATCCACATCTCCAGGGCTTCCATGCGACTTTCTAGTTGCTTGTTCAATGTCCAGGCTTCCGAACCATACAGTAGCGTTGAATATAGGTTGCATTTGACAATTCTCATTTTTAATGCGTTATTAATCTCTCTAGATGTTAATACTGATTTCATGCCGTTGAAAGCATTTTTGGCCATTCCTATTCTCTTTTTGATTTCCATTTCACTTCTGCCATCATCTGTTATTATATGTCCAAGATAAGAGAAACGTGTTACTTGTTCTAGTATCTGCCCGTTTACTGTGATGTTCATTGATGACATTTCCTTTTCACTGCTAATTATCATAGTTGTTGTTTTTTGAATGTTAATGTCTAAGCCACATTCTACACTGTGCCTGTTTACCTCTTCCACTAGGTCTTGCAACTCTTGCTCACTTTCTGCTAGTAACTCGGTGTCGTCAGCATATCTAAGACTGTTTATGATTCTTCCATTGATTCGGAGTCCAGGCATTTCAACTTGTTTAAAAATTCTTTCTGTGTATATGTTGAAGAGGCTTGGGGACAGTACACATCCCTGCTATCCCCCTCTTTTTATCTCTATAGGTGACGAATACTTATTACCGCATCTTATAGGCGCCACTTGTTCCCACTACAAGTTACTAATAAGTCTGATGTCCTTTCCGTCTACTCCTATATCTTGAAGGCATGTAATTAGTCGTTCATGTTGTACTCTATCAAAAGCTTTCTTGTAGTCTATAAAACAAACATATTAACTTTTTGAACTTCTATATATTTTTCAATTAACATCATCTAACATATAATTGCTTCTCTGGTGCCGCTGTTTTTGCGGAACCCAAATTGTTCTTCAGATACTTCCTTGATTAGTATCTTAGTTATATGGCTCATTAAGCTAATAGTTCTGTAATCCTCGCGCTCAACAGCTCTTGGCTTCTTCGGTAGTGTGATGAAAATGGATATTTTCAAGTCCTTGGGGATGTACCCAGTAGTACATGTATATCATTACATAATTCTGTGATAGTTCCAATGCCAAAGCTGGATAAGGATTTTATCATCTCTGTTGTTAACTTGTCAGGACCTGCAGCCTTTCCTTCTTTCATCTTTTTAATAGCCTTCTCTACTTCAGCCTTTAATATGTTTGGTCCATCTTGAGTATTCTACACTGTTGGTCTATTGACTCTGTTGTCCCAGAATACATCTTCTGTGTACTCTGTCCATCTTTTTATTATGTCAGTGCTAATAATTATAATTTCTCCATTTTTTCCCTCTGATATATTATTTGTCTTCTTTGTAAATCTTTTTATATGTTCATGTAATTTTTTCGCGTTGTGTTTTATTTCCAGATCCTCCATTTCTTTGCAATGTTTCTGCAACCACTCTGCTTTGGCAACTCTGCACATGTGACGTATTTCTCTATCTATTAATATATACTCTGGAGTGTTATTTATTTTCTTTCTTTGAGATATTTTACTCACTATTTCATCGGTTATCCATAATTGTTGTTTCTTATTAATTTTCACTGGCAAGGTGGTATTTGCAGTCTGAATACTCTTTTTTATATTTTCCCCGTTTTGTGATTAATTTTATCCTCTGGATTTTCACGTCGATATTGTTCCATACTTTCAATGATTAGCTCATCATATCTATTTTTGTTTACTTCAACTAGGTATAGTTGTCTTATTTCTGGTTGTTTCAATGCCGATATATCTACTTGAGGTGTCTTCGATTTCCTTATTCCTGGGTTTTTAAGTTTTATTTTTAATTTTAATACTACAGGATTATGGTCAGAGTTGATATCAGCACCAGGGTATGTTTTGGCATTTTAAACATTGTTTTTAAACCAATTTCTAATCATAATGTAGTCAGTTTGGTTTCTTGTTCTATGTCCAGGGCTTTTCCATGTATACAGTTTCCTAGGGTTATGTTGAAAGAATGTGTTGCAAACAATAAGATTGTTTTCTTCACAGAACTGTATCAGCCGGTCTCCTCTGTCGTTTCTCTTTCCCATACCATATTGCCCTACTATCTGCTTATATTTATTTTTTCGACTTTTGCGTTCATGTCTCCCATGAAAATTAGGACCTCTGATGATTTTACAACTTTCAGTGTTTGTTGTAGGTCTTCATAGTATTCTTCTAGCTGTTCATCACTATAATCAGTTGTCGGAGCATATGTCTGAAGAATTACTATGTTGAATGGTCTTGCCTTAATTTTGAGAAGTATCAAATACATCCTATCTTTATGAGTCCATAATCCACTAATATTTTTCTCTAAATCTCGTTTTACTAAAATTCCTACTCCTCTCTCGTGATGATCTCCTCCTGAATTAATGAATACGTAATCTTCTCTCCTTATATAACTTGTATCTGTCCATCTTGTTTCAGATACGCCTAAGGTATCCAAATTCATGTTTTTTGCCTCTGCAATAAGGTTATCAAACTTCCCTGCTCGATATAAGGTGCGTACGTTCCACGTACCAATTCTCAGACTTCTCTTTCTACTTTTCAGGTAGGTATTGTCAGAATTCACCCTTTCAAAAGAATTTGGGATGCAGTCGTCATTATGCACTTCCTTATTCACTATAGGAGTTGTCTCTTCCCTGTGAATATTTACAACAGGTTCATCTCCAGGGGGTCAAGAATTACTGTATCGCTTTTTTCTTGCTGTCGAATTACCATTGCTGTCTTTGGGATATTGCATGTTGAGGTCCCAATCTCTTCCACGATGGCCAGCCATGTTCACTATCGTGTCCTGAACCCGCCTCATGTGTGCCACACACTCTGCTGTTTCGCTTTCGAAGCCGTTGATCTATTTAGATTCATCCCTCTTCTCCATCGTCCTAGTCTTTGTGTACTAGGGATGGACATTTCCTTAGTAGGATATTACCCCTACTTCACTCATGTAGTTTAGCCAGTCAGCCAAGATTGTTGCCCGTGGTGTGGCCACCGCCGTACACAAGCGGTATTCGTGGAGCCATGCATGAGCTAGGTGAAGAGATGGGAACCAAATAGAATCCTGATCTATCCTTTGGGATGTGGCTGCCATTCACCGAGAGGTACTATCGCTCTCTTTTTACCCTACACCACTAAAAAAAAATATACAGCATTCTATTGGTGATATTCCTCAATGCCACCGACTGAAACCATCCAACATTCTATAGATGATATTCACCATGCCACCGACTGAAACCATACAGCATTCTATAGATAATATTCCCCCCTGCCACCGACTGAAACCATACATAATTCTATAGATGATATTCCCCCCTGCCACCGACTGACACCGTCCATCATTCTATTGTTGATATACCCCCCCCCCCCCTTGCCACCGTCTGAAACCATCCAGCATTGTATTGTTGATATTCCCCCACTCCTGTCATCAACTGAAACCATGCAGCATTCTATTAATGAAACTTCCCCATGTCACCGACTGAAACCATACAGCATTCTATTGCTGATACTCTTCAATGTCACCGAATGAAACCATCCAACAATAAGTCTCTTGTTCTTCTTCTGCCTCTTCTACCACTGATTTTTCTATTTGTTATAATGCTTTTCAAAGATTCTTGTCTCATCACATTGCCAATGAACATTGTCTCTTTCATAAAATTGTTTATACTGTTTTACTTTCACTAGCCTTTTCCAAGCAATCGTTGTTAGCTACTCTGATAGTCCAAGATATTGGCACAACCTCTCAGAAACCACACCGGTTCTTGCATATTATTTATACATGTTAGTTGCATATTATTTACAGGACGTCGCAGGCAACCCCAGAATTTGCTGTTCGTGATCTATTGGCAAGTTTAGTTTCAGTAGTTTGTCATTATTTTCTGAACGACCGGCAATCATACATTTTCGTAAAAAAACTAACGCAAGGTTTTCTGCTGCTAAATCTCCCGCAGCTGTGTTTTGAACGCGGTATGCGGGATTACGGGATTATAGGAGAAACAAACACATTCACATAATTAAGGAGTACAATCAGTCCAGATGGATGAACCAGCAAGGGATTGACTGATTAGATTGATTGATGATGATTGATTTAAGAACCGACATCACAGCATTCGGGACATTCCCATAAGTACTCCGTCCCCATCCTCAGCAGCCAGCGAATAGTTCCAACGCCAATAGTACCATCTGATTATATGTCCGTCTCGCCTTTCCTCTGAGCGTTGAGCGTCGGCCAGATCCCCTCGTCACACCTCGCTGCCTATAAATTGTATATTGCCTGTAAGATATCAATTGTGGTAATTAACAAAGTCATAAAAATCTACCCAAACTACATATCGTTTGGATATCTTCCAATTTACAACACAAACATCAATGTAAAAATACATGAAACATGTCTACTATCTGTACTTCTGTAACAATATGGCCGAGAGCTGTGTAAAAAGAAATGCCAAAATTGACACCTTTCAGAATGCGACAGAAAAGCCGATAACCATGTTAAAAGATAGTTACACATCCTTTACAGGACGTAACAGTCAACCCGTCAAGCAATCGTATTTTGGTTTTTATATGTGTGTTTTTTTGGGGGGGCAAATTTACATTCAGTAGTTTCCCATTGCTTTCTGAACCACCAGCACTCATACCATTGCATGAAAACCAGCGTAAGGTGGTCTGCTTCCAAATCGGCTGCTGCTGTGTTTGGAACGCGATATGCGGAAATGCGCCACAACGGCGCCATTACCAATAAATACTTGCTAACTAGGCACAAGCAAGAGTACACACACACATACACACAGACACACACACACACATACATATATATATATATATATATATATATATATATATATATATATATATATATATATATATATATATTCATATCCTTTACAGGTAGGACATTGCAGTCAACAACAACATTTTTCAGCTGCTGTTGATATCTTGGAAAGTTTTACGTTCAGTAGTTTGCCATTGCTTTCTGAACGACCGGCTCACATACCCCCGTTAGTAACCAACGTGACGCGATCCGCTGCCGAATCACGCACAGCTGTGTTTCGTACCAGTGTATACGGGATTGTGTACAATGTCCTTAACCGTTCGCCAGGGAGACCATATATTAGTACCAATATAATAAAAATATAATGAAATTCGATTAATGAAATCCTAAGAATAGAACCTTAAATGCTCGGGTAAAATGTGTAATTCACTATAGGGCCACTGTTGATAAGCTGGCCGCTGGCCGAGAGCAGTTGAGATAGCTCTTTTGCTGTTATATAATTAACAATTGCTTTATCGTGTAATGATTAAGGATAGAAGAAGAAGAAGAAGAAGAAGAAGAAGAAGAAGAAGAAGAAGAAGAAGAAGAAGATAGTTAGTTAGTTAGTTAGTTAGTTAGTTAGCTAGCTAGCTAGCTAGCTAGCTAGTTAGTTAGTTAGTTAGTTAGTTAGTTAGTTAGTTAGTTAGTTAGTTACCTGCTGGAATATTATTCTTGCACTCTGGAAACGTCCATAGGTGCTCTAATTCCCCCCTTCCCCTCCACATCGACATCATCTCGCGGCTGATAATGCCAGTTCTGTGTTGATTGACGAGACCTCTCGTGTATGGTCTTGCCAATTCTTACTCCCAAGTCTCATATTATTGAAAACCACGTGGAATTACTGGCATCAAAATTTTCCGCTCTCCACATCTCTCTAAGGGCATTAATACGAATATTAGCACCATTCATAGGATGGCCATCTGCGATAGATAAAGAGAAAGCAAGTTTATTAGCTCGTTCATTTCCCTCAAATCTAACATGTACTGAGACTAAATTGAAGCGAGTCTACGAACAGCAGACTTCCGCAGCGATTCAGTCCATTGTCTGCGAGTAGAACCAGCCTCGATCTTTCCGATCAGGCTCATTGAAATACCCAGGACACAAATATTGTATTAATTCTCAGATTCCGGCCATATGAAAGCCATGTAACTGCCATCACCTCCATCGTCATGCTGCCCGTGGTCATAGAGTAAACACCATTGGATTGGACTCTTAAAAGGATCGGCTTGTTGAGCGTGCCTTAAATCCCAGGCACTTGTCTACTATTGTATAACAGGTCCATCTGTATAGATATGCACAAAGGAATTGCCTCACTGTTCATTGGTGCGATCGTTGACTTTGGCATTTATAGTTGTTGGATTCTGTTCTCTGCACCCCATGTCGAACGTGACAATGCAGGAGAAAGTGCAAATAAGCGCTGGAGATGCAGGCACCGGATATTGGTAAGACTGCAGACCTGCCTGACAACATCTTCCGCCTGACTCATCCATAATTTGCCTCTCTTGAGCCTGTAACCATTTTCTCTGAATAGAGCTTGGTGCAGAGGGTGCTGCACCTGTGCACTTATTTTCATATATAGATCCTGTTGTTCATGTATCGAAAGTCAATGATATACCCCATTGCTGCACAGAATGCTACTCTCGCACATCACAAAATAATGCTCATGGCTTCAATGTGTATCTCTTCAAGTCTTCCAATCTGTATATAGGGCTGGAAATGATGATGACCTGAGCTTTCTAAATGGATAAGACTTATTAACAGTCTTTCCTCGATTTTGGTGATTTTCAAAGACTCTCATTGCTGAAAGACCTTTTCGAGCTTTTGTTATCGCGTGATCGACGTGTTCTTTGAAGGACAGACTGCAATCAAATCTCATGCTCAGTTATGTCATCAACTTGGTTCTGGTCATAATGTCCTCGTCTGTTCTCATTGCTGGTAGATCATTTTTAACAATATGATTGTGTAAAGAGAACCTTACAACTGATGCTTTGTGTGATTTACAGTAAGAAGAAGAAGAAGAAGAAGAAGAAGAAGAAGAAGAAGAAGAAGAAGAAGAAGAAGAAGAAGAAGAAGAAGAAAAAGAAGAAGAAGAAGAAGAAGAAGAAGAAGAAGACGTACAACATAATCACATATATTATAAGCAAGCAAAACATGTGTAAGTAAATATTATGTAAGAAGATGCATTATAAGCAATTAAATTGTAAGCAACAATACTATAAGCAAATTACATTGTAAGCAACTAGGTTGTAAACAAATTATATAGTAAGCTACCTTATTGTAAACACATTATATTGTAAGCAACTTTATTGTAAACACATTATATTGTAAGCAACTATTATATTGTAAACACATTACAGTGTAAGCAACTATATTGTAAACACATTACATTTTAAGCAACGAAGAAGGGTCATTAACTATACATTAGCACTCATGTTGAGCGAGTAGGGAACTAATGTGTCTCCCCCCATCTCTAGATTGCAAGTGTGAAGGTGGTGAATGCAATAATGGAATCCACGGTGATGGCTTGTGCGCGGGTGAGTCTGACCTCCAAGCATGTAAGTTCATATTCTTCCTGTTCACATCCTCCACCTTTCATGACAAGCTCATCTTCCCTCCCATTTCTGGGTACAACACAGTGAGACGGTACATGCTGCCTGCTTTCCTGATACACTATTTTAAACTCCATTGCTCCAGCAAGTGGTTCTTAATTCTTTGCCTGGACTTCTTTTCCACATTTATTTTCAAGCGTGTCCACCATGGCAGACTTGCAAATTGTTCATTTATTATCTACACTACATCAGAGAGCTTCTTATATATCTTTTTGATTTCTTGTTTGAATTATCGCTTAACTGTATTTTTCTGAAGCCTCCTATATTGAAAATGTCTTTTGTTACGTTTTTGTTTCCTATTTTCACGTATATTGAATTTTTTAAATATTGACTGGTTTATGACATTATTAATATCCGTGTTTATGAGTGCTCTAGAATCCATAAATAGAATAAAGTCAATGTAGGATGTCTCATCTATGTTATTCCATTTATACCAAGTTTTGGTGTGGCTACGACGATGTTGAAAAAACAAACTATTAGTTATTATTATTCTTTATTAGGAGCACATATTAAGTAGACGTTCACCATTGCTATTACATTCAGTCTCCGTGTCGCCGAATGGCCCCATGAATTCATATCACGGTGTTCTTCTTGCAGCTTCCCCTTGCCATGTCAAATGGGTTGTGGCAGTCACTTAGGAGCGTAGGGCTGCGCTGCGCATGGGTTCCTGGGCTTCTCATCCCCGTATGATTACACCTGAGTTGCCACAGGGATCTGCATTATCCCAAGTGCTGTTTAAAGTCTACACCAGCGAAATCGCAGCTAATGAGACACCAGGTGTTCGTAGAATATTGATATTTGCAGATGATGTACTGGTGTACAGGCAGGACAGAGACAGGAAAAGTTTGGCTGCAGATTTACAGGTGGCAGTAAACAGGGTAACAGTGTGGTGCAGGGACGCAGAGGGCCATTATAAACCCAAACAAGGCATCGGTTGTGTGGTACTCCATGGATAACCGGATTGCGAAGGTAGATCTCCCATCTATTATATTGAATCTATGTCCTCTTAATAGAGAGAGTGGTGAAGGCTGGTAGGGGACTTAATGCTTTGATGGCAATTTGCAGCAACCGAGGTAGAGCAGAGGATGCTTTACAAGCTCTTTCAACAGTTAATAATTTATGTCATTGAGTATGGTCTTGGATACTGACCGAATCCAAGAGCCAGCTTGAAAGGTTGGGGTGTATACACAATGCGACCATGTGGGTGATTCTGGGGTGCACAAAGTACACACCAATTATATGCATGAGGCATATCCTGGCGCTACCAACAATGGCGGATAGACATAGAGTCCTTGAGACCACATGGTACCTGAGAGTTACTGCAGATAGTGATCACCCCCTGCATGAAGCCATAGATTTGGTCAAGGGTCACAGACTAAGGTGAGGCAGGTCATGGATGACACAGGCAGAAATATCTTTACATCAGATTTATGATCTACAGACCATCAGTCGTGAAAAAGAGTGCGTTGAAGTACCCGCAATGAGGACGAGCTGACACAATGTAATTAATAGTACCACTGGATCGTGAGTGCAGAGAATGGGCAGCGGGTCGCACAGAGTTTGAAGTGCAACAACTGATCCAGAGTAACAAACATCAAGGTGACATAGCGATCTATACTGATGGGCCAATTGTGAGAAACGAATGTTCGAAGTTCATTCCTTTGTGGTTGTATTTTAATTTTTAGTTTACGGTGTCATTCCCCCCTCCCCTTGTAGATTTGTTTGTTTGTTCTCAAAGAATACCAAATATATAGAAACGTCGGATTCGTTGTCCTGTGATTTAGTTTATGTTTACATGTTTCACTGTAAGTTAATTTAGTATTATTATTGTGTTTATTCTGACTATTATTTCTGTTTACCGGGTTTAACTTAACTGTAAAGTATGTACACTAGATATGTGTGTGTTATCTCTCTATTTTATTAGAAATCGCACATACCTAAACGTTTGTGTTGTAATTGTATGCTATAATATACATATTGATTGATTGATTGATTGATTGATTGATTGATTGATTGATCTTTATTTTAGTAGGTTTACAGATTGAGCACTCAGGCCCGTGTTACATTCGGCCCTTCCAGTCACTCATCTTTCATTCATCAATAGTGCACGATGCATTTACATAGAAAAAAAAAACATTGTCAAATGAATGTTGTAAACATAAACAATGCATATTATCATTGTCAGAGTCCAGAAAGGGTACAGTGATGCAGTGACATCGTTACGCCCGCCAGGCGACTTAGCTCCCAGTAGGGATGCAGCAACTTCGTTACGCCGCCAGGCGAGTAGGAGTTACCGGCCTGCAAGATTGATGGCTGACGAGCGACCAGCGGTCAGGCCAGGACGACGCTAGACGCACGCATGCCTCGTGAAGCCACCTGAGGTGGGAGGCGAGTTGCGAACTAGCGGCAGACAGCTCTGGGACTTCGACTCGGACAGACGTGTGATGAGAGAAAGGCGTTGTGCGGTTTTCTGTGCTTGAAAGTCGAGTGTCTGGACATCTTGAGTGTCAGACTTGTGAGCTGTATTGTGGATGTAAGTGGATTGATGTATCCAGTATATATTGTTGTGATCATCGTTCTGTATTTAATATGTGAATAAATCCATTGAACGGTGTGTCGTTGAGTCTTACGTCACATCACGTTGTACTTGTACTGTCCCACATGTGTTAGGTTAGCGAGCCAAGTTTAAGACCCTGACATGTGTGGACGTGGTGGCATTCGTCCGGCTTTGAAATGAACGTGTTTATGTGATTAACGATTTAAAACTAGAGTTTGTGAACTTAGAATTTTTGTCAAACTTTATAGTACATGTAAATGTGATCGTGGAAGGCTCATTTTGATTTATTACTACATTATTTAACCATGTGTAAGACTATTTGTAAACGTACAGTGCATACATATTGTTTGATCTTGTAAGCGTGTAAAACATTTGTGATTTGTGAAACTTGTCACCGTTTTGACCTTGTCGACATTGTGATCTTGTCGCCATTGTGACCTTGTCGCCATCTTGTAAACTTGATGTCTATGTCCTTACTGAATGTCATCTTGATGTAAGTGATGTGTCATCAATGTTGTAGAGTGTTGAGATACATTTAGATTGTTTTTGTGCATTGAGTTGTGGAAAGCAAAGAGTTTTGGAAAGAAAGTAACTTGTATTCAAAAAAAAATTGTTGACGGACAAACTTACGACCTACAACTACACTCAACGCCATACAAACCTAATCAACACTTAGTGACAAGCAGGCACACACCAACAAATAGACGCTAATTTATTTTCCTCTAAAAACAAAGCAGGTTTTCCGTACCATCCGAAACCTTGCCGTAGAGGTCATTTGGGTTTTCGAAGTAGCGACCCTACAGTTCCTAGCCCGATTTCCAACCGTTCTTCACCGTATCCAGGGCACTTGAGTATATTTTTTTCTTTTTATATACTTTAAGAATGCAATTTTAGGCACGTATTGTTAATAGAAGTCAATTGTAAATTGTTCATTACTAACCACTTATAACATATTTTGTGTGGCTGGTATTTCATTGACATTTTCCATCATGTCTTCATTATTTGATTTCATCGATATGGGGATAAAATTACATTTGACAGGTGATGAATTAACAAATTGGAGTGAAAAGAAATACTCTGAATACCTACTAGTACAGGAGAAAGCTAATGAACGCTATGAAAGAGCGGCTGAAAGAGCATTAAAGCAGGCAGAGATGGCTGCCAAGCAAATAGAGGCAGAAACAGCCTTAAAGCAGGCAGAAGTGGCTGCAAAGACAAAGCAAGCTGAGATAGATAGTGAGTTAAAGAAGGCAGAAATAGCAGCTCAGAGTAAGAGAGAAGAACTGGAGTTACAGTTGAAGATGAAACAACTTGACACTGAGACTGCCATTAACAAAGAGTCTAAGAAATCTGAGAGACTGGAGAAAAAAAACCAGTACAAGAAATATCAAGGTATTGTACGTAATTATACCTCGGGTGACTGCATCGCAGCCTTTACCCAAAATTTTGAAACTTTAATGGAACATTACCAAGTTCCACTGTCTGAATGGAATATTGTTTATATGAGGAGTTTGTCAGGGGAACCTCTTAAAGTCATTGAGACCATCCCCAAAAACCTCAGAAAAGATTACCATTATCTGAAATCTAAGATTATGGCACATTTTATGTTAGATGAGGCAGGTTACAGAGAACAATTCAGTAAGTTGAGCCCAAAACCGACTCAAACGTTCTCTGATTACCTCTGCTTAGTCCGAGATATATTTACCAAATGGACTTCAGCAGCTAAAATTGACAAAAATTATCAAAGATTAGAAGACCTAATCATTAGAGATAAAATCATTTCATCCATTCCATCAGCATTTTCAAAATTTTTGCAAGAGAATGAATGTACGAGTGTAGATGAGATTGAGAGACGTGGTTCGGCGTACTACACAGCCAACAAACATTGTTTTGCCAGTGAAGCTACCGACATTAATTTTGTAGCAGCGGCTAACTATGACAAACCCTATAGTAGGCAGAAACCTCATAGGCCTACCTCTGAGAAGTTTAATCACTGTATTTATTGTAAATTTCACTTATTGGCCTGAAGAGAACGTTCATAATGCCTACAGACTATACAGGCAGGCACGTAACATGCAGAACATTCTCAGGCAATATTGAGAAATACCCACTAGCATGGGCATATATTGAAACACCTTTCCTCACTGGGAAAGTAAAGTGCGCTGCATTAACAAACCCAGTGTGTGATGTAATTATTGGAAATTTACCTGAGGTGAATGATAAACCTCATGACATAACATCTCTGTGTATTGATGATACCATAACATCACCATCTAATGTCATCATTGAAAATGTCACACCACCTATTGAATGTATGGTAGCTAATGTAGCACTAAGTTCTCATGACATCATTGATAACATTGTTCCATTACCATCTGATATCAATGAATGTGTGAACGCAGTAACTAGAGCTACTGCTAGAGTGCAAGATGAAAGTAAGCAAACTGAGGCTATACAAATGCTTAGCCCAGTATCACTACCTACTAACACCATGAAGGAAAAGTTTGTAACAGCTCAAAAAGCTGATCCTTCATTGTCAAAATACTTTAATCTGATCGGCCAAAAGCCAAAGGTAACCAAGAATGCAAAATGGCATTTTGCTGTGAAAAATGATATACTCACCAGGTATTATACCAGAGGTGACAACACCACAGAGCAAACTGTTTTGCCAACTAATTATCGCAAGCAAGCCTTACATCTTGCCCACGATATACCTCTTGCAGGGCATATGGCATACGTTAAGACCAGATCTAGACTATTGACACAGTTTCATTGGCCCAAATTTTGCAATGACATTAAAGAATATTGCAGAAGTTGTGACACCTGCCAGAAACTGGTAAAAAAAGGTAAACACCCACAGGCAAAGTTGCAAGTTACTGACTTAGCCAGTCGACCTTTTGAAAAACTATCTGTCGACATAGTGGGCCCTCTTAATCATACAACAACTAGAGGGAATAAATATATTCTAACTGTCATTGATCAATGTAGTCGCTGGCCAGAAGCTATTCCGCTAAAGAACATAACTGCCAATGATATAATGGAAGTTTTCTTCCATATTTTTTCTCGGATAGGTTTTCCAGATACTATCCAATCTGATAGGGGCACTCAGTTTATTGCCGCATCTACCCAAGCTTTCAACAAAATGTTGGGAGTGAAGCAATGTTTCAATTCCCCGTACCATCCTCACTCTAGCGGAGTAATAGAAAAATTTAACGGGGATCTAAAGCACATGCTTGCAAAAGTAACGCAAGAGCACCCCAATAACTGGGATGTATATCTACCAGCTATTCTGTTTGCTTATCGCGAGGTACCACATTCTAGTACCGGTTTCTCTCCTTTTGAACTTATCTATGGTGCCAAACCACGTGGCCCATTGACCATTTATCACCAAATGTTAACTGACTCTACTCCAGTACTTAAACTCATATCATCATACGTATATGTTACATCATTGCATGAAAGAATCATCAAATCTTGTATTATTGCAAAGAATGCACTAAAATTATCTGGTGCTACTTATAGACAGTATGCTGACAAAGGTAACAGGACAATAACATTGACACCTGGACAGGACGTTCTTCTTCTACTACCTAGTGACAGACACTTATTGACGGATTCTTGGCAGGGACCTTTTAAAGTGACGAGACAGATTTCACCTGTAGACTACGAAATCCTAATAAAAGACAAACACAAAATATTTCACATAAATATGCTAAGACCATACCACAACAGAGACAACGAACAAGACGATACGACAGTGTGTACAGTGATAATAGATCACGAAGATGACGATGCTAGTGACGAAATTCCAACACCTGCATTAGACACGACAAGCTGCTTGAAGGAGATCAAAATCAATCCAAAGTTATCTCAAGCAGAGACAAACAGTTGCAAACAGCTTATACAACAGTACAACACCATCTTTTCCAACAACCCAGGACAAACAGAATTAGTACAGCATCACATCACACTCACATTAAACACACCCATACGATGCAGACCATACACCATCCCATTACATTACAAAGAACATTTACATCAGGAGATCATCAACTTAGAGAAAAACAACATCATAAGACGATCCCAATCAGACTTCTCATCTCAATGGTCATTATACGCAAAAAGGACAACACAATAAGACTATGTATCGACTATCGAAAGCTAAATAAAATAACTGTTCTAGATTTGGAGCCAATGGCAAACGCTGACGATCTTCTGACAGAACTGACAGACGCTAGGTTCTTTACGAAGATAGACATGACGAAAGGATATTATCAGATAGCAGTGGACGAACAGAGCAGACATCTGACAGCATTTGCCACACCTTGGGGACTGTACGAATGGTGCAAACTTCCATTTGGGCTTGTAATGCCCCGGCCACATTCGTACGGATGACATGACTTCTTCTATTAGATATTCCTAACATAATTTGCTATATAGACGACATCTGTGTTCACACAGAGACATTGACAGAGCACATTAAGACGTTAGAACAGACTTTTGAACGTATTAGACAGCACGGACTGACTGTAAAGCCTGCGAAAGTAGACATAGCCTACCAGGGAATATCATTCTTGGGGTACAAAATATCCAATGGCTTTGTCATGACAGACGATAACATTGTGTCCAAGATACTAAAACTCTCACTTCCGACTACTAAAAAACAAGTCAGAAGTTTGTGGGAACTGATAAATTATTACCGGCAGTTCATTCCTGATTTTTCCGAACTGACCGAAGTGTTTACTAATTTACTAACAAAAGATAAACCAGATAAAATTGTACACAATGAATGCCTAAAAATTGCATTCCATAAGGTAATATCATGTTTTTCTGATAACAGTTCAAGTAAACTCATCCTGAAATTGCCCAACCTCCATTTACCTTTCAGATTGCTTACAGATGCTAGCTCCGTGGCGATTGGAGCAGTCTTGTTACAAGAGTACAATAACATCCTCCATCCCGTGTACTTCGTATCAAGGAAACTAAAACCCAGAGAACGGGCGTGGTCCATACCTCAGTTGGAAGCCCTAGCTTTAGTGGTGGGTATAACTAAATTGTCCAGATTTCTTCTAGGACGCCATTTCATCGTGGAATCCGACAGCAACCCGTTGCGTTTTATAACTTCAGGTGTACCTTCCAATAATATGGTAGCGCGCTGGTCTCTTAAACTTCAAGAGTACAGCTTTGAGGTTCGACATATCCCAGGCAGAACCAACTCAATTGCCGATCTTTTGTCCCGTTGTCCGACCGACCCAGTAAGCACCAATGTCTGAGTGCAGTGTGTACAAATACACTCAGACCAACACAGCCAGTCATGAGTGAATAATTTTTTTCTATTCACAAAAAGCTGTGTAATGTCTACAATGTGATGTGATAGGGATTACTCCCATTATATATAGTGTTCTTATTTTACTAATTCATGTAGTGATTGTCGTGTATAATTGTGTAGTGTGTGGTAGAAAGCGAACTTTATTAATTGTATATATTACGAACAAAAACAGTGTCACATTCGCTCAAGAACTTACGTAAGCGAACTATCCAATTTGACAGTGACATCTGCGTGTGGAACATTCCAGGGATATTTTAAGGACGTGTGTGAACGTGTAAACTAAACAGTGACAGCTACTCCATTGCAGTCAACCAAAATCCATAATGTTCGGCAGTGAAACATCCAACACATGAACAGTCAATCGTAATCCAGAAGGTTTTGTATTCAAACATCCAACACATGAACTTTGAGAACATGGTACTTTCCGTAACTACATCAGACCGGAACAAGTGTGTTCTACAAACTTCACATCAGCTGATTTAAGTGTTCGTGTGTACTTCCGGATTAGTTAGAAATGTAGAGCAAAATTAGCAGACGACATATAAAAGGTCAAAAATCTATGACGATTCTAAAATCTTTAGGAATCAACAAAGTTAAATACACGAATTGTGTGTTTATATATTTATGTAGTGTAATCTTAGAATCATATCTTGATTAATGTATTCATATTACCGACTTTTTCTCGTTAATATGAAGAAACGTCAAGCAATGACGCTAAGAAATAGAATAATTATTGTAAATTATTGTATTTCCTAAATGTTGAAATTATTCCCCTTTCATTTATTTGTTATTACATCATTACACAAAGGGCCATAATTTGAAATGTATATTCTAATGTGTTGTGTGTAAATAACCATGTTTGTTGCCAGATTGTTGACACAACAGGTAGCCATCTACTAGGCATGGCAGAGTGTTACCAACATTGCAGACCAACACAAGAGCTACTGGCCAAATAAGGGCAGGGTTTGAGCGTTTTATGCGACTTATATAAAGTCGTATTTCAGTCTAGCTAGATGGTTTTTGTTTCAAGAACCATATTATTACGTTTTTTTTCATTGCTGCGAGGTAGATGCGTGAAGCTGGTACTACCGATCTGACTGGGTCATTAATGCAGTTGAGGTAATCAGCCATCGAGAGGATGAGACCTGACAAGTGTTAAAGGTTGAACACCACATGTCGTTAAATGCAACTTCCATTTCTTATATATTTCTATGGCATATGTGTATTTATTTGTATTTTGATACCAATGTATATAACAATAGAAAGGTGGTCTCTGACAAGGTTAGAATATTAACCCAGTATGTACATATATTATACATGAAAGATGACATCTTTCATGAATTTGCCGGGGGAGCGTGTCAGAGTCCAGAAAGGGTACAGTGATGCAGTGACATCGTTACGCCCGCCAGGCGGCTTAGCTCCCAGTAGGGATGCAGCAACTTCGTTACGACGCCAGGCGAGTAGGAGTTACCGGCCTGCAAGATTGCTGGCTGACGAGCGACCAGCGGTCAGGCCAGGACGACGCTAGACGCACGCATGCCTCGTGAAGCCACCTGAGGTGGGAGGCGAGTTGCGAACTAGCGGCAGACAGCTCTGGGACTTCGACTCGGACAGACGTGTGATGAGAGAAAGACGTTGTGTGGTTTTCTGTGCTTGAAAGTCGAGTGTCTGGACATCTTGAGTGTCAGACTTGTGAGCTGTATTGTGGATGTAAGTGGATTGATGTATCCAGTATATATTGTTGTGATCATCGTTCTGTATTTAATATGTGAATAAATCCATTGAACGGTGTGTCGTTGAGTCTTACGTCAAATCACGTTGTACTTGTACTGTCCCACATGTGTTAGGTTAGCGAGCCAAGTTTAAGACCCTGACAATCATGTTATGAGACGTATCTCCCACCCACCCACATATCCTCCACCCACCACACGTCCACCACAGACACAAAGACATCTCCAACCTACACACATCCCTCAACCACGCACATACCACACACATACATATATGCCCCCACCGACCCACCCATTCCTACAAACACATCCACACATCTCCCTTACCACACACACACACATCCCCCACCCCACACAAACTAGCCCAACCACATATCCTCCACCCACCCACCAACCCACAACCCCGAACCACTCAGCTAAACACACATCCCCAACCACACATTCCCCCACCCACACAAATATCCCCTGCCAACCCACACACCATGCACCCAGCCACACACACCCCCACCATACAATTTTCCCCCACCCACACACACACATCCCGCACCCACCCCTACACACATCCCCAACTACACAAATACCCCACTCACACAATCTCCCCACCCACACACACGCCACACCCATCCCCGATCCCACACACACTCACCCACCACACATCCTCTACACATCCTCAACCGATCCACCTACGCACTCACAATCACCCATCCCCCATCCACTCATCCCTCAACCACAAGAACCTGCACGAACTGTGAGGTAGTTTTATATTAGCAGTGTTTATGTTTGGCAATAGAAGTTAACTCACATGTAAAACGGGTTACTCCTATCAGAAGAAGACAGTCCATATTCTGTAGACATGTCATAAGAAAGAGACAGCTGGAATATTTTGTGACAAAGGGAAGGGGATGTGAGACAGAGGTATGCAGTGAGAGAAGTTATGGACAGGTTGACATCATGACATGGAGCGACATCAGTATCAGAAATGAGTGGTCGTAGGCGAGACAATAGGCCCTAAACAGACACGATCCCCAACGCCACACGACATGGGCTATAAGAAGCAAAGTGTACAATAACAATAATAAAACCGATGTATTTATTAGTTTTATTGCAAGTTGTTAAATAAATGAAATATGTAACAAATCGCAAACATGGAACACAGTTACCAGACAGTTTGTGATTCTATCAGATGTGAAACATGTGCCTTTTGTATGCAGCTGGAAACCCGTGCAGGAGCTCCGTGTCCCCGTGTGGAAATAACAGTCAGTGCATTCACACAGGTCCAGACAGACACAGGTGTGTCTGTCATGACGGCTACGCTGGAGATGGGACAGAGTGTGCTCCCATAAACCCTTGCCAGAATAACAGTGGTGGTTGTCATGTCACAACAGATTGTATATACACCGGACCAAATCAGGTATTCATCAGTTAGACCAAATCAAGTATCTATAAATTAGACTAAGCCAGGTATACATCAGTTAGACAAAATCGGATGTATATAAGTTAAACGGTATCAGGTAACTTCAAGCTAGATCCCAGTTAGACCACATTAGGTGGAATTAGACCAAATTAGGTATATCACCGTTAGACCAAATTAGGTATATCATAGTTAGACCAAATTAGGTATATCGTATCTCATCTCATCTCATCACTTTCCTCTCATACTTTGGGGTGTTGTGGTGAAGCATAAACATCCGATGAGTGCCCGTATTTGGGCTTTATATATCGAGGTTACCATAGTCTCTGTAATTCCCTCTATTGAGGAGTCTGGGATGTCAGGCATTGGTAGTACCTTGGGTAAGGATGACTGTCATGCCCTATTCAGGGCCTATTCGCCACTTCTCTAAGCCTGACACCCAGCTCACGCGTGTGGCTCCTAGTAGCTGTCAGCATGCGACATCGACCACCCCTCGGGCAACGGCTATGACAGGCCGGCTAAACCATGTGGGGGTAACCGACTCGGCGTGAAACCTATCCGTGAACTAGGGTATACCTACGCAGCATGTGAAGATAGGATTCGGCATACTGCGCGGTAGAAAACATTGATGATTCAATGGGCAAGACGGCGTTTACCCGCAAAACGTTGCGGAACGTAATGAGCACTGCAAGGCACGTAGAGATTCTGGTAATTCAAATTCATCTATCACCGTCAAGCTCTGTGGCAATGGGCGAGCGGCGAAGCGACAGGCTAGGGTACGCTGGCAGTCGTAGTCGCAGACCTGCACACAGGCGGCTCAGGTCATATGGTCGTCTTCTGTGTGTAGGTGGGGTGTGTGGTATGCAGGTAGGGATGTGTGGTAGTATGTGGGCGTGGGTTGTGTTGGTGAGGGATATGTGTGTGTGCGGTGCGTGGGTTGGGAATATTGCGTGGTAGGGGATATAGGTGATGTGCGGGTGGGGGATGTGTGTGGTGGGGGATTGGGTTAGGGCATGTGTGGGTGGTTGGAGGATGTATGTGTGGGTGGTGGGGTGTGTGTGAGTGGATTTGGGATGTATAGGTGGTAGGGAGATGTGTGTGTGTGTGTGGGGGGGGGGGGTAGGGAGATGTCAGTTGGTTGGGATGTGTGTGTATGGTTTGGGGATGTGTGAGTGGATGTGCGATGTGTGGGTTGGTGGGGGATGTGTGTGCGTGGGTGGGGAATATGTGGTCGATGGAGATGTGGCTGGGGGATGGGTGGTTGGAGGTGTGGGTGGGGAGATGATGTGTGGGTTAGGATGTGTATGTGCGTGGGCGTGGGATGTGTGGGTTGGTGGGGGATGTTTGTGGGTGGTGAGTGTGTTTTGATTGGGGGTACAGGTGAGGGCAGTGTGTGTGGGTGGGGGATGTGCGAGGAGTGGGATGGGTCGGTTGATGGGGTGTGGATGTATCCCTGGGTGTGTGTGTGTGTGTGGGTAGGTGGGGGGGGGTCTGTTTGTGTGGGATGATGTATGGGTAGGTGGCATATAGGCCTCATAACATGGTAATTTGCCTTGTTTATGTTTACAACATTCTTTTCACAATGTTTATTTTTCTTCCTATGTAAATGTATAATGCTCTTGATGAACGAAAGACGAGCGATTGAAAGGGCCGAATGTAAGACGGGCCTGCGTGCCCAATTTGTGACCCTTTTAAAATAAAGTTGATTTGATTTGATTTGATTTGATTTTCTACTGACCGGACCAGCAGTGGGATTCGGCAGCCCCCTGAGCGACTTAGAATTCCTCTTTAGGAAAGCACAGCTCATCTCCATAACACGAATAAGGAGATAGAATAGGTGTCCTAAACATTGCCTGCTCCATCATTACCTAACCATCTAGCCGCGGTTGGTGGATATCTTATAACTGCGGTCGACATACAACTAAAATTAAATCAAGTAAAGCACCAAAAAAAAATAGCGAACTATATTCTCTTAACCATCGGAACTTGAAATGTACGCACCCTACTAAATAAAGAAGGCGCGTCGTGCCCAGAGAGACGCACAGCACTGATTGGGAGAGAGATGGGCAGGTACAACATCGACATTGCAGTCTTGAGCGAGACATGACTTGCAGAAGAAGGTCAAATCTGTGAAGATGGTGCCGCCTACATATTCTTCTGGAGTGAAAGGAAAAGTGAAGAAAGACACCAATCTGGTGTGGGATTTGCCATTAAGTTGAACTGGTTGGCAAATTACCTGGATTCCTGAAGGCTATAAACGACAGACTTATGACTACCCTGCTTGCTTGCTTGCTTGTGTTCGCTGGCTTGAGCTCCAACGCGAAGTCCTGTATGTCGGATGAAGGCATCCTGTTGTCCAACATCAGTGTGATGTCATACAGGACCTGAGTTTTGCGTGAGTATCCGTTGTCCCATGTCTGGCTTATTGGTGTGCAGACTGGTGGTTCCTCGCCGTACAGGCAGACACTCTCCGACTTCGGAGGAATCGGCGATCCTACTGACTTTAGCCAGGACCCCGAAGGGACCTGTTGCCCAGGACGCTCGACGAGGACGCGTCAATAGGTCTTGGCCAGTATATAACCCGGCCCTGGTGCCTTGGAAACACCTCTGCGTCCCACTACCCTGCTGAAAATAAGGAAGCATGCAACCATCTTGAGTGTCTACGCACCAACTATGACCAAAGAAGATGACGTCAAGAATAAGTTTTATGAGGACCTACACAATGTATTAACATCTGTTCCCAAAGGAGATAAACTTACACTCCTTGAGGACTTCAATGTCAGAGTTGGCATGGACACCGCCTCTTGGAATGGCATTATTGGAAAGTACGGAGTCGGAAATTGTAACAGCAAAGGACTCCTCCTCCTTCAGACCTGTGCCGAACGCGACCTCCTGATTACCAACACAATTTTCCGTCTTCACATGAGAAATAGGACATCGTGGATGTACCGTTGCTGGAAATACTGGCACCTCATTGACTATGTCATCGTCAGGAGGAGTGACAGACACGATGTATGGGTGACAACATCCATGTATAGTGCCGACTGTTGGACAGACCGTCGTCTTATTGTCTCAAAAAGGAACATGCACATCAAATTACCACGGAGTCCTTAAGGGGTTAAATTGCAAAAAAAAACAAAATAAAAACTAAATGTCACCCGTCTAAATAGTAAAAAGAAAACGCAGCTGTCGTTTGAAAATATGCTTGATGACAGCCTCAAGACAAGAGCCACTGCTAGACAAGATACAGAAACAGCGAGGATAGCCCTAAAGAACACAATTTACAACACTGCTATGGAAATCCTGGGTTAAGCTTTACTGACTGAAAGATAAATTGTAGACCGCTTCACGGCCTGCTAGAAGACTCTTGATCCTTTGATAGCTCCGCTGCCTCGTGCATTTTCATGTGTCCACTGTCATACATCACAGTCCCTGCCTCATCTTCCAGGAACCAGGCCTGCCATTACCGACCTGTCTAAACTAATGGCATGACTGATGTGGCCCACATACTTCAGTTTCTGAAGCATGATCATGTTTATGTGGCGGTCTTCTCCAATGTTATTTTTTCTTTCATTTATCATGTGCCATGTCGATAAGCGTGTGCAGTCATGTTTCGCCATCTCATGCGATCACCAGGATCATGGATCAGCTCAGTGTTCTTGTCTCGACCATGCCACGTGGCCAAGCCATCGAGATGTTTACTTCTCTGCCTTACCCTTGGTCTCCCCCCCCCCCCTGATCTTGCCAGTTGTCACCAAGTTCTCCAATTTATTTCTTCTCATAAAATGACCAAAATATTGTGAATAACTACGTTTAAATTCACGAGTAAGTTTACGGTTTTTTTGTAGGATTTGGTCATTGATGTATCTGTCTGTCCTTGGTATTCTTTGCATTTCCCAGAAATTTTTCACAAAATACATTTATACAGCCATTAGATGTTTTTTAGCTTGTCTGCTCAATGTCCTCGCTTCTCATCCATACAAACAGTAATGTTCTATGTAGCACCTCAACATTTTTTTTTCTTGTTGCAAATATCATCTTTTTATTGGTCATTATGTTTTCCATCACGCAAGAATCTACCTTGGCCATGGAGATTCATGCTCTAATCTCTTCAAGGTATCTCCCATCAGATGTTTTGACTGTTCCGAGATAATTGTACCAATTCACTTGTGTAAGAATATCCCATTTACTTGTATATTACACTGTGGTATTGCCTTCTTCCAAGTGAAGAGAACAATCTGTAACTTCTTACAATTTAATTCTAACCCAAGTTGTTCACTGTGTGCAACAATTGCATCTACTAAGTGTCGCAGATCATGCTCATTGTCTGCAGTCAATACTGTTTCATCCATTAGAAGGCCACCAAAACCTACTCAAGACGGCTACCACGTTATGGACAACAGAACAAGTCATTATTCTGCGCCTCAGAACAGGACACAATAGATTACGCAACCACATGATACAAAATTCAAGATTGGAGACTCAGCCATATACACAAGTGGTTTGGCGTCGCAGACAGCAGAGCACATACTCCAAGACTGCCCAAACTACAACATATCCAGGCGAATCTTCTGGCCTAGAGACACAACAGTGGAAGATAAACTGTATGGGCCGCTGAGTGAACTAAAAAAAAGACTTAGATTCATACTAGAGACAACATTGCTGTTATAGACACATTTCAAGCGAATGAAAGAAGAAGATGAAGAAGAAGAAGAATCCGCGTTTCTAATGATATATATGTTACGTCCCCCAATGTTGATTCTTTTCCAATCTTCTACATTTCTGAAAACATTTTCACGGTACGGGGAGAACATATCTGGAGGCGTTACACATCCCTCGCGCACACCTCTCTTATTAGGCTGATACTGACCTTATTCATCGTCAATCTGTATGGCATTTTGTTTCCAATATGTGGTTTTTACAAGTCTAGGGTCTTTCCCATTAATTTGTAAATCTGCCATAATCTTAATCATGTTGAAATGTCTTACTTTATCGAAAGACTTGAATGTTTTCATCGTTAAGAATGTCTGTGTTTCTGTTCTTCTTAATACACTGTGTGTAATAATTGTGTCTGTAACATTTACATTCAAATTATTTCATTGTATGTATCCTGATGCAGAACAAATGCCAATGCAAGGAGGGTTATGAAGGAGACAACCCTGACAAGAGTTGCACAATCAAGGACATGTGCAGCCCAGGTATTTGTGGCCCCAATGCTGTCTGTGAGACCAGAGAACCTCTTAAACACAGGTACGCTCAACTACACTGTCACTCATATTTGTCTGGGTTCTGACGTTTGTATAGGTTCACTTTCATTACACTTCTTTATGTCGTTTTCTCGCCTAAATAACATAATGACAATCTCAACACAGTGCACAAAAGCCAGTGGTACATCGGAGACTCCCAGTTGTGCACTCCAGCATGCAAGACAGCGTAGCTGAGAGGTGTAAAGCGCTTAAACGTTGTCTGTATCTGCCTTTAGTTAGTTATAATTGTCATGTCAAATGTAGCTTTGGTGAGTCATGTATTATTGAATGGGAGACTGCAGCCAAAGACCGACATTCGTGGTGTACATCATTACGCAATGGTGCAGTCACTTGTGAAGCAAACAGGTCTGCAAGCGCTGCACACAAAAAAAGGCTGGACAGAAAACCAGTGCAGGGGATCCTTCTCCTGGAACGTCAAGTATTCTTTGCCCACATTGTCAAAGAACATCTTGAGCCAAAATAGGCCTTATCAGCCATCTTAGAACTCCCGGCTCCATACTTTCAACCCCACTGGATGAAATGAATGGTCATCACCATTCTTGCTTGACAAACAATGTTATTGAATATTACACATTTTAGATGAGGTAAGAAGGGTAGAATGTCAGAAGGACCTGCGTGCCCAATTCTATATCCGTTAAGGAAAAAACAGCTTCTTCGTCCGTCCGTTCTACTGACCGCGACGTAGTGGGTTTATTCCCCTCACCTGACAATTGGACTTAAAATGTTGATTTCTTGACTTGCGGACATAATTTGATAGTGCTCAGAAATCGAAGTGGTATCTCCTGACGGCGAGGGACACTGGTGATAGGGAAAGCTAACCCTCACTCAACACGTGTCCAGTGCACTCCCTAGCTGTAGGACGCGTGTAGACTACGCTCAAGTTCAAGGCCAGCGAACGAAACATAAACTACAGAATCCATGAGTTGTCTTCCGTCTATTTCTATAAGTAGATCATCACACAGATTCTAATGTGGCTAGGCTGTTTGTCTGTTCTTAGTGTGAAGGTTAGCCGCGGCAGCAACCAGCTTTGTCTACACTTTACTCTTCCCAAGTGCTTTAACGTCTGCTGCATGAACATGAGACTTCCTATTCTTGTGCTCTTATTTGAGAAGGCCCCATGACCAATAATAAGAGGGCAGGCATCCAAAACTATTAGCCACTGCGCCATCATGCCCCCCTCTCCTTACTGATTAGTGCAATATTACATATAAACACGTGCATCTGTTTGTATGGAAGATGACATTTTATTCCATGTGTTCATTATTTCATCTGTAGTTGTTTGTTAACATTACACTACATTTCATCTACTGTTTCTAGTATTCCATCTACATTCTGTGTTTGAAACATTGCATTTGACGAAAGGGAAATACCTGGATGGCTTGGCCACATGGCATAGACGAGACAGGAACACTGAGCTGATCCACGACACTGGTGATCGAGTGAAATGGCGAGTCATGACCGCCCACGCTTTCCGGCATGGCACATGATTGATTGATTGATTTGATCTCATGTGACCATTATTATTTCCTCCACAGTTGTGTTTAAAACATTACATTTGGCCTAATATGTCCATTATTATTTTATCTACAGTTGTCGTTTGAAGTATTACATTTGAACTGATCTGTCTATTATTATTTCATCTATAGCTGTGTTTGCAATGAAGGCTACACATGGGATGGAACATTGTGTGAGGGAAATATAATTAAGGTTGGCAAGTTACACTTTTCAAATTAGATTCTTACAGGACAATTAATACGTTTTATTTATTCTTAAAGATTTGTTATTCAAGAAATTAAAATCATTATCAAGTTATTCAATTATGACATACGTTAAAATCATAAGACATGTGTGTGTGTGTGTGTGTGTGTGTGTGTTTATTTTTTTTTTGCATATCATTTGCAGTACATCGCTGTCAACATCAGCATCTTTCAGCTGATTGTTGATTTCTGAGCGGCCGGCTCAGTTATCCCGCATGTCACCAGCGCGGGGTGAACCGCTTCCAATTCTCGCGCGCAGCGAGACCCTGCGTGGATAAACGGGATTACGGAGAAAGTCGTGTAACCCCTCGGTCATAGAGACGGGCTACTTCATATACATATATATATATATATATATATATATATATATATATATATATATATATATATATATATATATATATATATATATATATATATAAAGAGTATGTGCCTTTGTTTGTATGTCCTTTATGCGTTCATGAACGGTCCATCCGATTGAGATGAAATTTTCTATTTGTTCTTCTCATTCCCGCGCAGCCAACTGGCATAGTTATTTAGTTTAAACGTAACGCTTTTTCCTCCAGCACGAAAGAAAATGGCACGAGCTTTAGAAACAAACGAATAAATGTTCCGCCATCTTGCTACAAGGGACCTCACTCTCTGATTAAACCAGAAATTAGTTATTAAAGTTGTTGTTCTCTCTCGCGTGGATGCAACTGAAATAGTTAGTAAGGTTAAAATCAATTTTTTTTAATTTTTGGGAACGGGAACGGGAACGGGAGCAGGTGCCGAATATGAATTAAATGAGACGCTCCCCGCCACAAAAAGTCAAAATTATAAGTGAAATGAAAATACACATCTTGACTGGGATTCGAACACAAGATCATACGGTCGACAGGCAAACTTGCTAGCCCTTCCACCACCGCGTCCTAACAATGATTATGTACAAATGCATTGTATTTTTGTATGACATCCAGGTATTTTGAGATATGGTTTCCGGCCCATGTTTTCTGGGCCACGTGAGATGCAATGGCAACACGCACAGCGATGTTCGAGGTGCATGCCAGAGTTTCTAAAGTGGTATATTGGTGTCTGATGTTGTGAGACAAGCCGTAAGAGAGACCAAGACGAGGAAGTTGGGATAGAGTCTCTTCTGATCTGTCTGGTTTTACATTACACTGTAGACGTATTCTATGGCAGCCTTTCCCAATCTGTTTACTCTGAAGGTTTATTCACATAGTTACCCCGGCTGCGCAGATGGTTATATAAGACGAGGGTTCGTCGTCCGCTAACAGAGGTTTAGACAGGTCACCAGTGTCTCCGTCCAGTCAGGCCTACAAGACATGAAGGCCTTATGACGTCACAGAGATATGGCTAGCTCCTGCTACGAGGAATGATTTTAAATGCATATATATATATAGAACAGGGTGTGTGTAAGTGAGTGTGTGTGCGCCTGTGCGTGACAGCATGTAAGAGTGTGCATATGCGTATGTGCATTCGTGTGGGCATTTTTGTGTGTGCACACACGCACATTGCACGTGCATGTGTATGTGAGTGCGTACGTGCGCGTGTGTGCGTGTGTCTTTTTTTCTGTTCTTTCTTTCTGCTAAAGAATTCTGCGGTTTTCCTATTAAGTCCTACCTAATCACTGTGTGGTGTTTTTTGTGGTATAAAGAGAGAATGGAGACGTAGGTGTACTTATTTCTGTATCTGCGTGAAGAAAATGTATTTGACCCTTCCACATATTTAATGTCCCCAGAAACTTGAAGAGCTATACAACCAAGACACCAGGTTCAAGGACAAGCTCCACTACATGGTCAACATAGCTACCAGACTTTATAGTGAAGTTCTCACAAGACCTGGACCATTCACCATTTTTGTACCCACTGATCAAGCTTTCAGGTGATCTAGTTTACTGTTGTTGTGTTAATGATACCCCATGTACTCACAGACCTGTTTTTTTCTTCATTTTTTAACACTAACTGGTGTTTATAATGACTAGCCATAGTGGCAGAGTCATTAGTGTACTTTCCTGCCAGGGCCGTGAATAAGGTACAATTCCCAGCAATGAGAACATAACTTTTTATTCTGGTCAGTACAATTCTTAAGTCGACCTAGTCTCATAAATTGAGTGCCAGACATTTTCAGAATTGTCTGGAAAAGTAGGGCGGTGAGAAGGGAACTGTCCTCCCAACCTCGTTATGCAATGACTTTTCATATGTGAAACTTCATGAAACAACGGCAGTATCTGTCATTACACCACGATTACCTGTCATTACACCACGTATACCTGTCATTACACCACGTTTACCTTTGACAGGTCAATGACGAGGTCAATAGACATATTAATACATTAGCCCTATCCAGTTACGTAAGATGTATGACAGCTTGGTCATGACTCTGCAAGCACCATGGTCTGGGCTTAATTGTGTGAAAGGACTCTGGAAGACTGAGCTCTGACACGTTTGTCTGATGTGTTGGCGGCCAGATCACCCGAGTTGTGGGAAGAGCATGCATCTGTTGGGGTGAGATTGGTGTAGTGACCTTCTTCCTGACCAGCCAAAAAAGTATCATATACACGGGGCTCTATTGCATAGCACACTTCCACCCTATAAGTGTAAAAGTCGGATGAGCGTGCAATGCCAGTATTGAGGCTTCACTTCTGTGGAGAGACATGGCGATCGTTGCAACTGTAGCCAGAATGGGAGGACCGTCTTTGGCTAGACCACACCACGACGGGCTGCTCCCAGATCGTGGCCAGTGTCAGTCCTGATCTTGTGACCCCTAAAACCTGGTCTGAGTTTAACCGCGTCAGTAGTGGATATTGTGCTTGCGTTGCTTCCAGTATATCATCAGCACCAGCTGCAGTATTGATTTATTTATGTGTGAATGATTCATATCACCAACTGTTTGCCTTCTATGACACAAAGGTCGGCTCGTTGGCGTAGTTGATAGGGAGCTACGCTGATCATGTGACGCTTAAGTTCTTCGTCAGCCAAAGAAAGAAAAGACTTGCCACCAGCTCCTCCATGCCTTCAGGCCCACACACTGTGATAATTCTATCACATCACAGACCTACAAACTGTGATAGTTCTATCACATCACAGACCTACAAACTGTGATAGTTCTATCACATCACAGACCAGTATCACGTCCACAAACTGTGATAGTTCTGTCACATCACAAACCAGTATCAGGTTCACAAACTGTGATAGTTCTATCACATCACAGACCGGTATCAGGTTTCACAAACAGTGATAGTTCTATCACATCACAAACCAATTTCAGGTCCACAAACCGTGATAGTTCTATCACATCACAAACCAATATCAGGGTCCTGCTTCGTGATTTGCTTTTCTTTATTTTTATTTTGTCTTTATTTTATATTTTTCATGATAGAAATGTTCTCTTGTGAATTGCTAGAAATGTGATGAACGACACTCAACTGGTCAACCTTCTGGGAGATGACAACAAACTGCAACAGATCCTTCGTCAGCACATCGTGGCTGGCCAGTTCATGAATACTTCATCCAGTTCATTTTACAACCTGCAAGGAAATCTGGCCAATTTGGAGACAAAGACGTCCTTGACATCTGGCGTGAGTTTATTGTATTGTTTAATTCTTATTATATTTGATTAACACACGGGCAGTTCTAGAAACACACAGGCGTAAAATCACATCATGTGAGATGAGATGCATAAGAAAAGAAGCTGGGAGAAACAAGAAGAGACAAAGAGACAAATAAGAAACTAAGAGCAAATGTTCTGATAACACCGATTACTGACTTTATAGAACTCTAAATGGTGTAATTAGAATGGAACAAGGTCAAACAGAGACAATATCGTTCTACGTTAGAAGGTCAGGATAAAAGTCGTGATGACGACCCAGGAAGAGTTGGATAGATGGAGTACAAGAATCACAGAAGAAATCAAATATGACGTTAACACAAGCAACACAGGCAATAATATCTGCCCCCTCTCCGTGACGCTTCACGGTAAAAACAGTAGGACCAATGAAGAAGAAGATACTCTGTATTGTATTGCATTGTAGTGAGAGAATCTTGACAGTCTTTCGTCATAACATTAATATATATCATGGCATGAACAAATTACATGGCTTAAAAATACAATAGTTGCATGAAAAAATCTCCATTAGTATCGTCATCTACAGAGATGGATCCTTGAAGTGGTGTTTCGGTCATCGTGGGCGTAAACAACACACATATAACGAAATTATTGAAAGAGATTAGAGTCGCTGTCCAGACACAATGCCTGATTATGGAGATCACCACTGCCTCAAGAGCACAAGCATAGGCAGCAGCTGAAACAGCCGCACACACAATAATCATATCAGACTCCACGAACACGCTACATATAATCGCAGCCGACATGCTCCTCTCCGAATTAAGATCAGAAAATCAACACAGGTGAAATTTACGGCCCGGTGTGTTTGTGTGCTTGTTATTTGACCTATGCTGGTTTAATATAAGTTACGTGACCTATAATGCTATCTCAGTGGTTTGATACGAATTCTGTCCGTATTCCATAGATGTAGGTTCATCTGTACGACAGACATGGCTAATGAAGACACTTTTATGGAGTGTCTAGTTGGCCATGCGTCGAAGTGCACTTGTTCCCGCAGCGAGGCGCTGTCGTAATTTGGAGGTGACAGGTTCGACCTTAATAGCCTTTGTATTACTGTTTTATTTAATTTAATTCCGTTGATTTCATATTGAACAGAATATAACCTACTACACGCTGAGCTATGACAACTCCACCAGCAAGGATACATCTCATGTAGTAGAAGGCAACATTGAGGCATGGAATGGAATCATCCACGTCATAAATGATGTGCTGGGAATGACAGATGTCATGTCTGGAGGCACGCAGGTAAGACGTACATTATAATTAAAATATTTATTTTTAAAGGAAAGAATGGAAAGAAAAAGACTATCAAACCAAAACAAGATGTGAACAAGATAAGTAGACTGCTGCTTTCTCTGAATTAATTCATACTGACGGCTGAAGGTGAACGAGGAAGAAGATAACAAACGTTTAACAAAATTTAAAAAAACCACCTCTATTGTCCACTGTTGCTTTCTCTGAATTAATTCATACTGATGGCTGAAGATGAACGAGGAAGAAGATAACAAACGTTTAACAAAATAAAATATCACCTCTATTGTCGACTGAAGGTGAACGAGGAAGAAGATAACAAACGTTTAACAAAATAAAATACAACCTCTATTGTCGACTGAAGGTGAACGAGGAAGAAGATAACAAACGTTTAACAAAATAAAATACCACCTCTATTGTCGAATGAAGGTGAACGAGGAAGAAGATAACAAACGTTTAACAAAATAAAATACCACCTCTATTGTCGACTGAAGGTGAACGAGGAAGAAGATAACAAACGTTTAACAAAATAAAATACCACCTCTATTGTCGACTGAAGGTGAACGAGGAAGAAGATAACAAACGTTTAACAAAATAAAATACCACCTCTATTGTCGACTGAAGGTGAACGAGGAAGAAGATAACAAACGTTTAACAAAATAAAATGCCACCTCTGTTGTCTACTGGACTGATTTTGTGTTCGCGTTCAATCATGTTGAACTCAAGCGTAGTCTCTATACGTGCAAATACTACTAGTATTTGCTAAACCTGCAACAGTGGGGACAGGAAGAACTGAACATGAGAGACACGTTGTAGGAAAATTTGGATTGGGACAAATTAATTGAATTTTACACAGAAAATGAGTTAACGACAGCCAATGCAATTTTTAAACAACACCCAAGAAGTCTCTTTACGTGGAAGTACCCGGACAGTACTACCAACAACCAGATAGATTATAATTTAATACAAAGAAGATGAAGAACAAGCAAAACATCGGCAAAAAGTTTCCGAAGTGCAGACTGTGATATAGATCATGAGTTATTAGAAGCAGACGTGGAAGTAAAACTCAAAAAGCTTATCCAAGGACCAAGGCCACTTCGTTTTGACCTGACAAAAATACTAGATGCATACAACGTAGAATTGAAGAATCCTTTTGGGGTTTTGAAGTCTATACAGTAGGACTTGACACCTGATGAATTGGCAGTACGCTACAGGCTAGAGATATCTTGATAACTGCAGTCAACGATTTAATCAATCAATCAATCACATGCCATGCTGGAAAGTGTGGGCAGTCATGACTCGTTATTTCACTCGATCACCAGAGTCGTTGATCAGCTCAGTGTTTATGTTCCGATCATGCCATGTGACCAAGCCATCCAGGTATTTACTTCTCGGTCTTCCCCTTGGTTTGCTCCCTTCGATCTTGCCAGTTGTCACTAAATTCTCCAATCCATTTCTTCTCATAACATGTCCAAACAATTTTGACTGTCTACGTCTAATTTCTCTAATCAATTTATGATTTTCATTTGTCTCCGGTAGTACTTGGTCATTGGTCTTTCTGTCTGTCCATGGTATTGTTTGCATATTCCTCAGAAACCAAATTTCTGCAGCCATCATATGTTTTTCAGCTTGACTATTTATTGTCCAAGTTTCACATCCATACGAAAGAACAGGCTCTATGTAGCACCTCAACACTTTTTCTCGTTTCAATTGACATCTTTTTTATTGGTCAGTATGTTTTTCATCTTGCTGAAGGCTTCTTTCGCCATGGCGGTTCTTGTTCTAATCTCTTCAAGGCATCTCCCATCAGATGTTATGACTGTTCCGAGATAATTGTACCTATTCACTTGTTGAAGAATATTCCCATTTACTTGTATATTACATTGTGGTATTTTGTTCTTCCTAGTAACGACCATAATCTGTGTCTTTTTACAGTGTAATTCTAACCCCAGTTGTTCACTGTGTGAAACAACCGCATCTACTAATTGTTGCAGATCCTGCTCATTGTCTGCAATCAATACTGTATCATCTGCATATCTAATGTTATTGATGTTTCGTCCTCTAATTCTGATTCCATGTATATCTTCTACATTTCTGAAAAATATTTTCACTGTATAGGGAAATAACATCTGGTGACATTACACATCCCTGCCTAACACCCAGAAACAACCATCCCAAAAATAAAGATAATAGGACACAAGAAATGGATGACGGACATCTTAAAACTCATGGAAATAAGAAGAAATAACAAAAATATCAAGGAAAAATATGAAGAGATTCACAGGAAAATTAGAAAGCTATGCAAAGAGGAAAAAGAAACATGGCTTGAGGAAAATTGCAAGGAAATTGAAAACCAACACAACATCCGGAATACCAAATTAATGCACAAAAGAATTAATGACATCACTAACAAAAGAACAAACACATCATCAACGGGTTGCCTAACAACAAAAGATGGCAAAATCATAATAGAAAAAGATCTGATTTTACATGCATGGTCGGATTATGTGAAAGACCTTTATCATAATACAAGAGAAGAACAATATGATCTTCGGAATAATACTGAAGGACCATCAATTTTGAAGATGGAAGTTCAGAATGTCCTTAATCATATGAAAACTGGCAAGACCCCGGGTACAGATAACATCATAATAGAAATTATCAATGCCTTAGAAGAATATATATGCATTGCATGTATATTTGGTTATGAACTGTCTTAGTGGTCCCAAAGGGTTTATCAAGTGATAGTTCTGTGTAAAGCCTGTGAAGTAAAGCCGTCAGCTTGGTATTGAGACCACATCACTTAATCTTTACATGTGCCCATCTCGTCTTAAGGCTTGTAACAGGGCCCATTACGCTTATTTAACATTAATAATGATTTACACGAGTTGTTCTTACATGGAAACGGTGAACTGATAGTGTCCTTGATTGTGACAACTATTGACTGATGTGTTGTGAATTGCAAAGCCTGGACAGTATTGATCCTGTACAAGCTTCAGTAAAGGGAAACTTTTTATGCTCTGAGGTCTGTTGGCTATATGGTGCTAGACCCATACTGTTGACCAACCGGCACTAGATGGCTGATGCGGTCAATATCACAATGACCGACTTTACTTCCCAGAACAGGCCTTGTACGAATGGTAGGTCGGGTCAACCTGGGAGCTTAGGTCAGTGAAACTAATGTCCGCCCCAATGGGAATGGAAAACATGATCATTTGGCCGACAGGCAGTGGTGCTAGCCCCTGCACCACAGCAGCTCCCTCTCTGGCACGAGTAGATGACATGACAATGCCTGGCCTAAACTGCCTGGCTCAAACCAATACTGAGTGTGTCCACGTTTTCAGCTTGCAGGCTCTGTCTGCATACCTGTATGTCTGCCTGTGTGTATGTAATCATATATTTATCCTTGTGCCCGCTAAATAACGTTTCTACTTACCTGGCCTTATAACTGTCTGCACTTGCCAGTGTGTCTCTCCTAAATGGTTTGCCTGTTCGTAAATAGACACACTTCAGTCACCATCTTTTATCTTCTACCTGCAGGAAACTGCCATGGACATAATGAAATATCAGTCAGATTACAGCACAATGTACTCAATGGTTATGGTAAGTATGTTATAATTTACACAGAGATTATAATTCCAGCATCATAACACTGTACAAGAACAACGGCGATCGGAGCGACTGTAACAACTATAGGGGTATCTCACTCACTTCAGTGTATTGTTGGGAAATTATTTGCCAGAATTGTTATGCGCAGACTTCAAGTCCTTGGAGATCAAATCTACCCCGAGTCACAGTGCGGCTTCCGACAGAATCTGTCTGTCATTGATATTATATTTTCATTGCGACAAATGCAAGAAAAATGCCGGGAACAAAATAAACCACTGTTTATTGCATTCATCCACCTCACAAAGACATTTTGATTTGGTCAGTCGTGAGGGTCTGTTCAAGGCACTAAATAATATTGGCTGCCCACAAACTCTTCTGTCCATTGTGGAAACGTTCCACACAGGCATGAAGGGTATAATCAATTTTGATGGTGCAACTTCAGAAGAGTTTGAAATCAAGAGTGGAGTTAAGCAAGGTTGTGTACTAGCTCCCACTCTCTTTGGAATATATTTTTCACTTCTACTGAAATATACCTTTCGTGATCAGGATAGTCGTATACATATTACTCACACTGGCAAGGCGGTCTTTACGATGCTCAGAGATTGAAGGACAAGACCAACATTAGGAGGGTGCTGATCAGAGAGATGCTGTTCGCAAATCATGCTGCAATTACGATCCACTCCTCGGAAGAATTACAACAGCTTCTATCTGCATTCTCCAATGCTTGTTATGAATTTGGATTAACAATTAGCAATAACAAGACACAGATTATGTCACAAGGTGCATATGAGGTATCATCAATCTTTATTCACGACGCCAAAATGGTGACAGTAGACCATTTTACATATCTAGGATCAAAGGTAAACAGTAAATTATCCATAGAAAAGAAAATAAATATCTGGATTGGTAAGGCAGCAACAACAATGAAAAGGTTAACAAAAATAGTCTCGGAGAACAGAAAGCTTATTGCCAAGACAACAGTCTTGGTCTATCAAGTCTGTGTCCTTAGTACTCTTCTTTATGGCAGTGAAGCCTGGTAAACTTATTTACATCAAGAGAAACGTTTAAACAGCTTTCATATGTGGTGTATGCGAAGAATACATGGTATAAAGTGGCAAGACAAAATCCGAAATACTGAAGTACTACAAAGATCATGTTGTGTGACGGTTTGTTCCATGCTCAGTCTTCGTAGGCTTAGATGGATAGGACACATTAGAAGGGTGGAGGACGGTAGAATACCAAAGGATATGTTTTGGTGAATTACAGATGGGTAATAGATCTCGGTGTCGGCTTCTACTACGATACAAGGATGTGTGTAAGCGGGACATGATTTATGCAGGCATCAAGAGCAAGTCGCTGCTGATCATGTTGCATGTAGTACGATAATCATGAATGGAATAATAACAAAAGAGAAAATGATTGCAGATCGGTCACGCAGTGAGCGTGTGAGACGTAATATGGTGCGACATGGTGGAAATGACCATCATTTCACATGCAATCATTGTGGACGGACATTTACAGAATAAATTGGCCTGATTAGTCACATTCGCTACCACCATGGGTTTTAGCTGTTATGACTGTTTTAATCACAGTGTAACAAACTATCGTCTGTCAAGACGGCAAGGTGTCAGTGATGATTCGAAAATCACTTTTCACAATGATTATTATAAGTAACGTATACTGTGTCAATGATTATTGTAAATACAGACACAATTATCACTGTTTATCTAAAGCATGCTATAATTTGCCAGCTTCCTGGTCTAGAGGTTAGCGACTTTTCTCCGTAATCTCGTATACTCTAGTAAGTAACGTGACGACGGTGAGAATCAGCAGTGGTTCGAATCGCGTCGTTAACTTACGGGGTATGTGAGCCGGCCGCTCAGAAAGCAATGGCAAACTACTGAGCGTAATCTTGCCAAGAAATCAACAATCAGCTGAAAGATGCTGATGTTGACAGCGATGTCCTGTTAAGGATATGCAAAACAAATCAAAAAAACAATGCAATAATTTACTCACGGATTATGATTAGTAAGACTCTTTCCACACCGTTTAACTGTAGGCCGTACAATGGAAACTATCAATGCATATAGTAGCCAGACAATACTTAACTAATGTGTTCTGTGAGTATATCAGACTATATAAATGATTATGTTAATCACGGAATACTTAATCTATGTTTGTGGTAAGTTAGTTAAAAGTTAGTTGCATATCCTTTACATGACGTAGCCGTCAACCCTAACATTGTTGGATGTTAGAGATTTATTGGCAAGTTTACGTTTAATAGTTTGCCATTGCTTTCTGAACGACTAGCACTCATAACATTGAAAACCAATGCAAGGCAGTCTGCTGACGAATCGATGGCACCTGTGTTTCAAATGCGATATGCGGGATTACGAATTGCGTCCGTAAGCATACAGAGCCGACTTGTGGTAAGTAGCTGACTAAATATGCATGGCAATTATCAAGTCGGCTCCATGGCCGAGGGGTTAGCAGCTTTCTCCGCTAACCCCGAATACTCTCGTCACGTCACGTGACGAGAATTAGCAGTGGTTCGAATCGCAAAAGTGACTTATGAGAGTATGGAGCCGGTCGCTCAGAAAGTCGTGGCGTGCTGATGAGCGTAATCTAGCCTAGGAATCAACATACAGCTGAAAGATGCTGGTGTTGACCGCAATATCCTGAAACAGGATGGAAACGCGAAGAAAAAAAAAGTATCAAGTGTGTGGGTGCAGACGTGCATGCAAGCACATGAAAAGCTGCAAGTCTTTTTTGTCTTGATCTTTCGTGTTGTATCCATCCAAGGGGTGTAGACTGGCTGGTGTTACAGGGTCATGGTTTGCACCTCCATGCTTGACATCCTGGACATGTTTGTGAGACATTCTGGTCTGACACTAGTCTGTGAGAATCATGGACAAGCACTAGTCTGTGAGAATCATGGACAGACACTAATCTGCGAGACATCCTCAATTCTTCAAGCTGTTTACCCGAAGTGAACCATTCAACCACTTGTTCACAATATTTATCAGGAAAATACTACGTCATTACCAGTTCTTAATTCTTCATCTAGCACAAGAGTAAACATCTTGAATCAACAGAGTTCGACACCAATATTAAAAACACATATTACTGTTCGTCCATCCATCCATCCATCCATCCATCCATCCATCCATCCATCCTTCCATCTATCCCTATATTCATCCTTCAATCCATCCATCCATACTTCATATTAAATGTCTCTCTCTCTCTCTCTCTCTCTCTCTCTCTCTCTCTCTCTCTCTCTCTCTCTCTCTCTCTCTCTCTCTCTCTCTCTCTCTCTCTTTACATGCCATTGTTTATTCTGTTTGAAACTAAATCGCTTCTCTTTCATTGCTCTAAATGTTGAAGGCTGCAGGACTTTCTGAACTGTTCTCTCGACCAAACACAACCGTACTCATCACCAACAATAAAGCTTGGGACTCCCCGAGTCTGCTAGAAAAGCACTACTTGAAGAACGAGGCAGTAAGTATGTGAATTGGTCTCATTGCGACGTAGGAATATAAACCTCATAGACTAATTCATTATATAACTGTTCATTTAAGATGGATGTCTTGTCTAATAATAGTCTAGTGTAGAAGATGTTCTCTTTGCGATTATATGTAGGAATTATTGTGTTCTAAAATACAAAGCCTGGGGATCAGATCGGCTTATTGGTGCAGCATCTATCTCTAACTCAAAGAGGATTACAGGTGTAATCCTCCTGTTGTGGAATATTTTACAAAATAATTAACTTTAAGAAATTATACTCCGCATGGGGACTGGATCAGATTCTTATCTGTCTTGGATAAAACAGCAAAGATAAGTCGCCTAGCATGAGAAAGACAGGTGTAATGACTGGTTAGACAAAGACAGGTGTACTGACTGGTTAGACAAAGACAGGTGTACTGACTGGTTAGACAAAGACAGGTGTACTGACTGGTTAGACAAAGACAGGTGTACTGACTGGTTAGACAAAGACAGGTGTACTGATTTGTTAGATAAAGATAGGTGTACTGACTGGTTAGTCAAAGACAGGTGTACTGACTGGTTAGACAAAGACAGGTGTACTGACTGGTTAGACAAAGACAGGTGTACTGACTGGTTAGACAAAGACAGGTGTACTGACTGGTTAGACAAAGACAGGTGTACTGACTGGTTAGACAAAGACAGGTGTACTGATTTGTTAGATAAAGATAGGTGTACTGACTGGTTAGTCAAAGACAGGTGTACTGACTGGTTAGACAAAGACAGGTGTACTGACTGGTTAGACAAAGACAGGTGTACTGACTGGTTAGACAAAGACAGGTGTACTGACTGGTTAGACAATGACAGGTGTACCGACTGGTTAGACAATGACAGGTGTACTGACTGATTAGACAAAGGCAGGTGAACCGACTGGTTAGACAAATACAGGTGTACTGACTGGTTGAGGGAAAGACAGGTGTACTGACTGGTTGAGGGAAAGACAGGTATACCGACTGGTTACACAAAGACAATTGTAGTGACAGGTCGAACAAAGACAATTGTGCTGACTGATTGGAGGAACAACACTGAAATGACTTGTTAGACAAAGAAAACTGTAATCTTCGGTTAGGCAAAGACAATTGTAATAATCGTTTAGACAATATTGCAATGATAAATTCTTGCCTCACTTTCTGCCATAACTTAGAAGGTTGTTGGAGGACACATGCTGTATTTTGTATGACTTGTTTCAATGTGTACCTGCCTCTTGTCTATAAGGTTGTAGGGGCACACATGCCCTACTTTGTATGACTTGTTTCAATGTGTACCTGCCTCTTGTTAGCATTTTTAGTGTCTTCCATAGTCTCCATGTCAATTTCTGAATATGATCTTTCCAGCACATTTTGTCTCGTTCTGGCTTTCCTCTAGTAGGTGTTGTCAATTTCTAAGGACTCATTGAAACCAATGAAATAGTTTGGGATATAAATGTATTGATGCGCTATCATAACAGCAAAACAAAGATGTAGAGATTAGAGAACAGATTAGTAAATATAAAAATTGGACGCGATGTCAACATTGAGATGTAATCATGCTGCCTCCAAATGATGACAACACACACACACACACACACACACACACACACACACACACACACACACACACACATATATATATATATATATATATATATATATATATATATATATATATATATATATATATATATATGACTGATACCTTGCTGCCTTGACAGACGATAGTTTGTTTCATTATGCCTAAAATGGCATATTAACGTCAACGCAAATACCTCTTCATAACACAAAGACTGGGCTGAATTGCAGAACCCATGCAGCATGATCCCTCTTTCATCCTGCCTATTTTACTCAAGAGGAAAGGTAACGCCATTACGTCTTGAACAAGACAAGCTGCAGAAGCTGCCGGATCAGCAAAGCAATGCTCTAATTTTCCGGCCGTCGAAGCTTAAAACTTAGACCAGTTGCCGACCATGGCTTAGGGCCTGGTCTGCCCTGCCGTGGCATTTAGTCTTAGATTACATTTCCTCGCACCCGGATAAGGCCTGTTCCCTCCGCCCAGAGTCATTTGCACAATGTGGGGTGTTGGGTTTGGTGAACGCCGCCCACATTCGGCACTAGCAGAAAGCAGGTAACACCGTCTACTGTCCTATGGTTGCTCGGTCATATCTGACTAAGACCCAACATTCGGCGCTAACAGAAAGCAGGTCGTACCGTCTACTGTGATACGTTGCTCAGTCATATCTGACTAAGACCTGACAAAATAGTAGCTCAGTCATACCTACTAAGATCTGACACAAATAATGTATAGTCAATACAAAGCAGTACTCAGAAACCATGGCACAACAACAGCAATCAAGTTAACATAACATCGTTGAGGACTTGCAAATTTCCTTGACGCCATATTGGTGTGAAGCATGGACAACTTCGCAATCACTAAAGAAGCTTTTCAGCTCAATTGCTACAGAAACGTTCTTATAATATCGTTGACCAAATATTGAAGACGATCTGAAGAACAAACATTTAAAAAAAATTAAAAAAATTTTTTAAAATAAAAAAAACCAAGGACTCAGAAAGAGCATCATGTCTCGGAATACTATGGAGATATTAAACCTTACAGCGGCTGGGAAGAAACAGCGACGGAAGAAGGCCTGGTCACTGGTAGAAGAAGTAAGATTTGACCAGCACGGGGTCAACAACAGCAACAGCAGCAATCAAGTTAACATAACATCGTTGAGGACTTGCAAATTTCCTTGACGCCATATTGGTGTGAAGCATGGACAACTTCGCAATCACTAAAGAAGCTTTTCAGCTCAATTGCTACAGAAACGTTCTTATAATATCGTTGACCAAATATTGAAGACGATCTGAAGAACAAACATTTAAAAAAAATTAAAAAAATTTTTTAAAATAAAAAAAACCAAGGACTCAGAAAGAGCATCATGTCTCGGAATACTATGGAGATATTAAACCTTACAGCGGCTGGGAAGAAACAGCGACGGAAGAAGGCCTGGTCACTGGTAGAAGAAGTAAGATTTGACCAGCACGAATATGGTCACAGAACATTACAGACACCTTTGAAATGAGACTGCACTAAACGGAGGGAGTGGCCAGATATCGAAAGGCTTTTAGGCGCGACGTGATGGAGCGCCGTTCTTCAAAGTATATGCAACCTTGATGTTGATGATGATGACATTTTACATAATCTAAATGTCTGATTGTGTATTGGTGTAATAATCTATACAGTCTCTCCACTTCTCTATTATACATAATCTACATATTTGATTGTGTATTGGTGTAATAATCTATACATTCTCTCCACTTCTCTATTATACATAATCTACATATTTGATTGTGTATTGGTGTAATAATCTATACAGTCTCCCCATGTCTCTATTATACATTTGCCAGGAAGGACGTAGAAAACTGGAGGTGATTTTGAAAAATCACGTGTTCTTTGGTGTCACTGACGTCACTGACCTGATTAGTAAACGCAATATGAAATCATACGCAAATATTGATGTCAAGGTTGACCTATCAAATCAGGTGAATATATTTGAGCAATTGATGTCTTTATTGTTGTTGTTTTGTTATAAACCTCGTCGTTTGAATTGTTCATTCTTATACGATATGAATAAATTTCACACATGCAAATGTTGATGGGTAAAGTAAGTATATTCCATACATTATTGTTGTGACCATTGTTGTCATAGTTACATTGCACCCAGGGTGGAGGGATAGGCCAGCAGACAGGGCTGAATTAAAGGGGCAACAATTGATTCACGACAATTATCGAACCCTGTAATGTAATCATCTCTTTGCTAAGAGGTAAAGAGAGTGTCTGAGGATTAATATTAAGCTTAATGGAATGTGTTTAGTGCAGGAGAGTCTGGCATATGATACCACAAAATCTAGTCTGATAAGGGAGGTGAAGTAAATCACGACGGCGTTTCGCAGGCTTGAGGACAAACATCACACACGTGCCGTTTTTGTAATGGACTTACAGAGCATGCTAAGCAGAATGAAGACAGACATGCTTCGTGCAGATTGACATGCTTTAATTTGTTTTAAAAAGTCAGAGATAGCAAGCATATGTTGGATATATATCTCATAACATTCTGGTGGGTTGGGAAACGAGCAAGTGGACACATTGGCTGGGTCTGAACCCCTGGGTAGGGTTCTAGTGCATGATATGCCATATGTGATCAAGGTCCCATGGGGTCATGTGTGCTGTGATGTCGGTTCTTGCCTCAACACAACTCAGTTAAGCACAAATATGGATCGTTGTTTATTTTAGCCATTCTTTCTATTCGTTGTCTGTGCTTGTAAAGTGCAGGACTCGTCTCTAACAGTGAGGCATACTGGGTACATGGTGCTATCACTATATTTGTATGGACCAATCAGCACTCGATGTGTCACGTGGTTAATATCAACCGGCCGCCTTTACTTGCCAGAACATTTTCTTGTTCCCAATTTAGCTCGGGTCAAACCTGGGAGCTGGGATCTATTACAACAATAAATATTCCATTTAAGGCCGGGTCAACATGGGAGCCGGGATCAATTAAAAGAATAAATATTCCATTTCAAGCCGGGTCAACCTGGGAGCCGGGACCAACTACAACTATAAATATTCCATTTTAGGCCGGGTCAACCTCGGAGCCGGGACCAACTTTTTATTTTGTCGCGTATCCCTTATGGGACGTTGCAGTCAACACCAGCATTTTTCAGCTGCTGTTGATTACTAGGCAAGTGTTACGATCAGTAGTTTGCCATTGCTTTCTGAACGACCGGCTCCTATACCAGCACGTTATATCAGAACGCGACACGGTCTGCTGCACAAATCCGGGACCAACTACAACAATAAATATTCCATGTTAGGCCGGGCCAACCTGGGAGCCGGGATCAATTAAAACAATAAATATTCCCACCCGGAGGTGGATTCAAACATCTGACTACCGGACCAGCAGGCCAGCTCGCCAACCACTGGCTGGGGTGGTTTCCTGTTTGTGCTCTAACTTCAACAAACACCATGGTGATTTCTCAATCCTGGCTGTATTTCCCTTCTTTTTATTCTCATTATAATTATCATCTATATTGCAGTAATATTACTCCTTAAACTGATGGTGCAATGTTCTCCGCATCCTAGGCCACCAGATTTCTTGTGGTTGAGCTAAGAAAATAGTTTTCGATAGAATATTTGAAGTTAAATAATATTCATCTCGATATTTGTTTTTTTTTAATACAAAAGTTACTGCACAAAATAATATATAGCGTGTGATGAGATCTGGCAGTGAAACAACAATTACATAATGCAATTAGAATATGTGTTCATTTTCTCTGAACATACATATTTTGTTACATAATGTACACAGTTTTATAAGGATTTTCACAGCCAAATAGTTCAGAAATCCAGCGTTACTTTCTTTTCAACTACCAGTAGTCGTACAGTGAAGGTGGCGGCTGTGAGATTGGTGGTATGTTGATTAGAAATACAGGGCTACGCACATAAGTTCATACTGAGTGGCTCATGACGATATGAAAGCGGATTCAGCCGACAAACGCGAGTAAATGATGGTTTGAGTTCATGCAGAAATCCATCACTAGGGTTATTATTTTTGTTTTCCTACCAGGACACGCTGCTGTCAGAGGAAATGAAAAGGCATATGCTTCTCCGAGTTCTGAGACTATTGTGGAGAGTCCATTACTGGACCCTTCAGACAATCTTAAATAATGTTTGATTGAATATGCTGGCGCAGCTGCTGATTGTGTTGACATGTGAGTGTCATGGCCTTGCTCAAGATGAGAGACATTTGTGACATGCAGGCTTGTGAGATCTGAACGTTTTGTAAGAGACTCATGTGGTCAACAGGGGATCATCGCTGTCACACGTCGTTCTTGATGATATGTTCAATGTTCTTGATGATCTTTGCGTGATATTGTCGTGTGATGGTCGTTGTCTAGGTAACGATGTTCATGGTGTGTCAATTGAGCTATCTAACTGTCTCTTAATCCAACTCACCCCAGAAGTGCACCTTCACCAGTCATGAAACAAGATTGAGTTGGCGCACATAATCATTTATTCCAGAAATAAGACGGACAGACGGAACATGTTTATACATCCAGAAATAATGTAATCCATAGAATATAAATATCCTCCTCACAATTTAACCAGCACACATCACTGGCTTCTCACGACCGGCTGAATCTCAAGTTCACAAGACATTTAGTCCAGCAACTATCCACGGCTGGATCTCCCACAATACAACCCACACATTGGGTCGGAGCCACTGCTCAACTATGCAACCCACTCTGGGTTTTAGGCCTGCCTTCCCAGCTCGGAGAATCACACAACACAGTTCTCCGTGGACTACCGACTCCTTCGGTCTCTAAAACTCAACTTCCTGAAGTCTCCTGATATCAACACAACACACAACTGTCTTTCGCCCCATCCGCCCTATGGGTATCCACTCACAACCGCCCCATTATTTCTCAGGGTTGATTGTTTTACTGGTAGCCAGGTCACTCACCTTACTGTCTCCCACTTTCACCCATTCTTTCTCATGCCCGGTCACTCAACTCATTGTCAATGACCCAGGCTTATGTCAATCGCTAGTGCCCCACAGTTTCTTTTGCACTCTATTTCTTCGGTTCCTGTTTGATCTCTTAAATCACCAAAGTCTCGTTTCACCAAAAGTACGTGTTCTGGAACCTGGGTATATTTTGGCAGAGACACCGGCCTGTTTGGGCGGCTTTCGTTGCTTTGAAATGGTCTAAAAGTCGAGAGTGCCGGTGCGGAGTCTAAAACTGGTGGTGTTGTTGTGCTGTGTCCAGTGTTAGAGTGAGTTCACTACTAGGGTGTGACTGTGAACAGCAAAGACATGAGCAATGATACCACTCTACCATGCAAATGCACCGTGTTGTTAACTAATATTATTTACTAAAACGAACTTTGAGATATATTTGTGTGTGTCTTAGGGTCAGGTACGGCTAGATGATGATGTCAGCATAACCAAGGCCAACATTCCAGTCAAGACTGGCCTTTGCCATCGTGTGGATAAAGTCCTGGTGCCTTCTGACTTACTCCCACTTGTCAATAATGTCTGTCACGAGGAAGAAACACAGAAAGTTGATGTATGTTTAATGAACAACATAAATGTGGATAGGAATACATCATTGTTTTGTATTGATTATGTAATGCATGACGTGTGCATGTTGTTAAAGACAGCTAAGAATATACATAATTTGAGAGCTGTTGGTTTAGTGATGTCCCACAAGGAATTTAAGTATATTCGTCTGACTGATGACTGTATCCTCAGCATTAATTGTCATCTTGACACTGAAAGAACCACACCGGATGCCTCTAATTCCTAGGAATTGCCCTTGTGCCCAGTTTAGGCCAGGGTGACGCTGGAAGACCTGGTCAGTGAACAACATCCTCGCCTCGACAGGGATTAAAACACTTGACCACCGGGCCGACAGGCAAGCCTGACTGGTTTGTGTAGATGACACATTCTTGGTTCTCTTGTCTCCACGGTTCATCCATATAATCTTCCTCCAGGCATCGCTTGAGTTTCCAACACTCTCAGACTTCTCTCTTCACTACGCGTTTATACATCCCTCTGTCTTCACGGTGCTTTTATACAGACTTCTGTTTCATTGTGATTGTATACAAACCTCTGTCTTCACGGCGCTTTTGTTTTTTTTTTTGTTTTTTACAAAACTGTCTTCACGGGGTGTTTCTACAAACCTCTTTCTTCACGGTGTTTTTTGTTTTTTTTTCAAACCTCTCTCTTCACTGTGCTTGTATACAATCCCCTGTCTTCACGGCGCTTTTTTTTTTTTTACAAATCTCTATCTTCACGGCGCTTTTGTACAAACCTCTGTCTTCACGGTGCTTTTTTAAACAAACCTCTTTCTTCATGGTGCTTTTTTTAAACAAACCTCTTTCTTCACGGTTCTTTTTTTAAACAAACCTCTTTCTTCATGGTTCTTTTTTTTTTACAAACCTCTGTCTTCACAGTGCTATTTTTACAAACCTCTTTCTTCACGGTGCTTTTTTACAGACCGCTGTCTTCACGGCGCTTTCAAATAAACCTATGTCTTCACGGCGCCTTCATACAGACCTCCGTTTTCACGGCGCTTCTATACAGACCTCTTCGAGTCTATGTCTTGAGAATGTTCACCCACATGTAGCATCATATTTCTCTGGCACTGTTTGCGTTCAGAACAATTATAATAATGAACTATGTCTCCTTATGTTGTCAATGTTCCTTAATTGTCTGACTTTGATTTCATTCAGTAATGTTTTCTTCTTGCCCAGTGTTTATAACACTTCGTTGTCTTTGATCATATACATTAGATTGATGTTAATAAGCTCTGTTCATGAATGAGTAATGAGCTAAAGGCTACATGTTTAGTGACTGGCCGTGTGGTAAGGTTTACATCTTCAGTTTGCATACAGGACTCTTTCTTTAACGTTGTCTAATTTGTGCTAAATCTGTTTGCAGTGGTAAGTTTAAAGACTACACATGAAATCACTGAATGATTCATTGTTAGTCGTTAGAAATGTACTCGGTTCGCGATGTTTTTGGATGGAACACTGCCAGAGGGCGCGGCCTGTCAGATTGGTCTGGAACTCCGGGAGGCGTTCCGACAACAGTATAAAAGGCACCTGCACTGGTAGAACCGGTCCTTTCCGCAGTCCACCACACCAAGTGACGAGGCGCCAATGCCTATTGCAAATGTGTGTTTAGTTTACCCTGAAATGTTTTGCAGTGGAAAAGCCAGAATTCTAGTTTTAGAGTTTAGATTTTCCTGGGTTTGTAGTGGACTAGAAGGTTTTGGTAGATTAGTTGTAGTATACTAGAAGTTTTTGGTGGATTAGTTTTTGGTAGACTTGGAGAGTTTTTGCTGGTTTAGAAGTGTTTCCTGTACTTAGAAGTTCTTGCTACACTTAGGAATTTTGTTTGTTGGATTAGGTGTTTTTGCTTTTTGATATTTGCTGTATCCTAACTTCTTTGTTGATGCTACATGTCTGTATATTATTGTGAAGTTTAGAAGTTTAATAAACAAATGATGCTTGTGTTATTCTTACTTTGCCGTTTAGTTGATATACTCTTATTATAGTCATTGGTGTTAGAACAGCCCTCGGAGAAATTCTTTGTCAGGAATTGGAGAATATTGTTCTAATTCCATATCGGCCCACCCTGGATCTTCTTAAACCTTAATTCTGTTCTATTCTTGTTAACCGAGGACGGTGAGTGGTTATTTATCTTTATTCATTTTCTTTTTTGGCCCTACGCAGTCAGGGTTGCGCTCTTCTCCTCACATCACCGACCGTAGCAGAAGTATGTGCTCCTTGCTCCTGTTTTTACCTCTGTTTCAAGTGGCGAGCCTGCACCAGGTTTGTGACAGCCTTAGAATTATTCTGGTAGGATTGTTTTGGTACCAAGTGATTGTTTTAGTTGAGGTCTTTAGTTTGTTCCTTTGTCGGTTCATTTTTGGTATTGTTGGTAGTAGTCAACACTTCACTTCTAGAGATAGCAAAACCCAGGTTAGCTAGTTAGGCTCCATTGCAGAACCACCCGTAGCATAGTATTGTGTCTTTAAGATGGAGACCAGAAGTACTCGTGCTGCCGCGAGAATTGAACAAGACGAGTCGCCGCCAGTTTCTACGATGGGAACCGAAGATTCCCGCCCAGTGGACGCTCCACCACGCGAGCTCACTGAGGTTTTGAGGTATGTTGTAGTACCAACCAGAAAGCCTGTTCGGTGTTTTGCGGAGAAAGGTGGACCATCGGTAGAATAGTACGTCAGGGAGGTGAGGTCAGCTTGGAGGGCTGGCATGTTAGAGACAGTCGATAAGGTGGATGTTATTTTCGACAGCATAACCAGTTCTGTCAGGAGAGAGTTAGAACTCCATGCTTCTGAGGAAGATCCCGAGAATATGCTGCAGGCCTTACTGAAGATATTTGGAGAGAAGAAGAGTCTACGGGAGCTCCTGGCAACTTTATTTACAATACGCCAGCGAGTTGGGGAGACAGTCCATGACTTCTCCCATAGGGTCAATGCTGATTTCAAGTGGGTAGTGAAGGCCCAGGAAATGCACGGTGTCCCTGTGTTGGATGGGGAGGCCCTTCGAGACCAGTTTGTGGCTGGCATAAGGAACAGTTTCACCCAAACTGTTCTAAAGGAAAAGATGTCGCAAGATTCGTCGGTGACATTTCTTCAGATCAGGGAGTGCGCACAAACATGGGAAGGTGTGCGGTCCCCGCCAGGTGCTGAAGTCAGAGAGGTAGAGGTGAGAGCCAGAAATGGGAACTCTGGGGAAATTCAGACACGTATGCCTCCACCAGTTAAAATGGAGTTTCAGCAAGGGCAGGATTGGCTGGTGCAGGCTGAGGTAGTCCCACAAACGGTAGAATGTAGGCCTGCACATACTGAACCAGGCCGTGTATCAAGAACAGAGTTTACTTCCTGGAAGGGTGAAATTGACTTTCTGCAGAGGGAGAAGTGTGAGATTAGTACCAGGCTGAACAGACTCACCACCAGCGATCAACAACATCAAGCGCCACGGTGCTGGCGATGCAATCGGGTAGGTCACTTGAGACGCGAGTGCAGGCAGGTATTAAATGAGACCCCTCTAAGCTGGGAGCCAGGTATTAGAAGGGGCGGGGCGTCATGGCTCAGATATTAAAATTGTGGGTGGTAGGCCCGAAGAGACTGTTTTGATAGGTGGCAAGAAGTGTTCAGTGTGCCATCGATACAGGTTCTCAGGTTTCCACCATCACTGAGGCGTGTTTCAAGGACATGTTCCAGGACTATGTTCTAATGGAAGGACAATTCGTTAGTTTGACGGCCGCAAATGGCGTAGTGATTCCGTATGTGGGGTACTTTGTGTGTGACATTGTGCTGGGTGGGACACAAGTGACGGACTGTGGGGTGTTTGTCACCAAAGACATGGACAATGGAGAGAGAAGAGTGCCGGGAATTATTGGCACGAACATTTTACCATCATTACCGAATCTGTGTAGATTTCTTAAATGGAGCAGCATAGCGGAGGAGATTCCTGGAGTCGGACTGGACAGTGTTAAAGTTTCTGCTGACAATAGAGTCTTTGTACCAGCCCGCTCCATCACTGCAATTAGTGTAACATGTGTTAGATTTGTGCGTGAAAATATGTATGTCATTTTAAGCCCAACGCGAGTCTTGGAGCACAAGGGTTTACTTTTCTCCCACACTTTGACTACCTTGAGACGGGGCGTATGCCAAGTCCAAGCGTCAATATGGGGGTCGAAAACATATTCTTTGCGAAGGGTACTCAAGTTGGGGATATTTCAGATGCTACTGTGGATTTGACCGACCATTTCAAAATGGTAAGTGCTCAGGAAGTTGAGGTTTCAACACGGCCGTATGCCGGAAAGAAAGATGATATTAGGTGCCCTGTAGATTTGAGCAGTTTTGAGGGTAGTGATAAAGATAGGAAGAAGTTAGAGGAGTTATTAGTTAGGTATGATAGTCTTTTTGCCAAGGGAGATACTGACATAGGCTATACAGATAAAGTAACCCATAGTATCCAGTTGACAGATGAGACCCCCATCAAGCAGCCTTATAGGAGAATTACCCCAGCATTTTATAGAGAAGTACAAGATCATCTCGAAGTTTTATTAGATAGTCAGATAATTAAGGAATGTTCCAGCCCTTGGGCTTCCCCGGTGGTCCTCGTGAGGAAAAATTATGGTAGGCTTAGGTTATGTGTTGATTATCGGGCTGTAAATGTTAGGACAAAAAAAAAGATGCATACCCTCTCCCTAGAATAGATGAATACTTAGATGCCCAGGGTGGCGCCAAATTGTTTTCAGCGTAAGATCTTGCCAGTGGGTATTATCAGGTGGCCATGAAGACAGATGATCAAGATAAGACTGCTTTTACCACCCCATTTGGTTTGTATGAGTATACGCGTATGCCGATGGGACTGGCAAACTCCGCGAGCAGCTCCCAGAGGTTAATGCAATGCTCTCTGAATTACTATTTTTTTCCAGATCTTGTTGGTATACCTTGATGACATTTTGGTGTTTTCTGGGGATTTTTCAGAGCATCTGAGTAGGCATGAGAAAGTGTTTGAGAGACTACGGTCCATTGGATTAAAATTAAATCCGGAAAAGTGTAACTTTTGTCAGAAAAAGGTTGAGTTTTTAGGGCACACCATTTCAGAAGAAGGCGTCGGCACCATGGATGATAAAGTTGCAGTCATAAAAGAAGCACATGTGCCCAGAACTCAGACAGAACTTAGGTCATTTCTAGGTTTAGCCAGATATTATAGAAGGTTTGTCCCAAAGTTTGCTAATATTGCAAGACCACTACATGAGCTGGTGGGCCAACTCAACCAGCAGCAAACCGGTGATACTAAGAAGAAGAAAGGACCAATAGGACGGCTGTGGACTCCAGAGTGTGATGAGGCGTTTAATCGCTTAAAAGAGGCACTGACATCAACACCCCTTTTAGGCTTCCCAGACTTCTCATTGCAGTTCATATTGGAGGTAGATGCCTCATACCAGGGTTTAGGTGCTGTCCTCTCGCAAATTCAAGATTGTGAGAAAAGAGTCTAAGCTTATGATAGCCGTACGCTTCGCCCCTCAGAACGAAATGCTAAAAGCAGTTCTAAGCTTGAGTTGCTCGCGTTGAAGTGGGCTATGACTGAGAAGTTCAGAAGTTATCTGTTGGGTACGAAAGTAGAAGTTTTTACAGATAGTAGGAATTTAGCTTTGTGGCAAAAGGCAAATCTGGGTGTCATTGAGCAGAGATGGTTAGCAAAGATGTCGATGTTTGACTACACCTTTAAGCACAAACTAGGTCGTGCTAATGGGAATGCTGATTATTTGTCCCGCTACCCTTTTGAAGCACCAGGAAGGTCAGATGAAGAAGGTGACATTCCAATCAGTCACATAATTGCTACACCAGTCAGTCCAAAAGTAAGAACCGCTAGGATAGGAGACATTGTAGATGTAGATAGACAGAATAACCCTGTGGGTAATGTGCCACTATTATCATTACCATCATATTCAGCTGAATAGTTGAGAAAACTACAAGCAGAAGATGTGCATGTGTATAGAGTGTTGAACTGTGTGAGTGAGAGAGTGAGGCTGAGTAAGAAAGAGATGAGGGTCTACACCTCGAAACCAAAAGTTTGTTGAAGCAGCGAAAGAGGTTGAGTGTGATTAATGGGTTGTTGTACAGGAAATTAAAGAAGCCAGGTAGAGGGTGGATTTCTCAATTAGTGGTACCTGAGACATTGAAGCAGAGAGTGTTAGAATCGGTGCACAGTACCGGCCATCAGGGCAGACATAGGATGATACAAATCCTGAGAAGTCGGTGTTATTGGATCGGCATCACGAAAGATATTGAACTGTTTTGTAAAAGATGCCAGAGGTGTAATATTGCTAAACCACCCCATATTAAACTGCAGGGTCCTTCAGGTAATTTATTAGCATTTAGGCCTTTTGAGGTGGTGACCATGGATTTTACTATGTTGGAGAAGGATAGTCGGGGGTATAAAAATGTGTTAGTCATTAAAGATGTTTTCACCAAATTTACAATTGTTGTTCCCACAAGGGATCAAAAGGCCTCGACAGTTGCAAAAGTTCTGGTGGAGAAATGGTTTTTGTATTTAGGTGTACCCCATAGGCTCCATTCAGATCATGGCGTGAACTTTGAATCGGCTGTGATTGCAGAACTCTGTAGGGTATACGGGATTCAAAAGAGCCGTACCACGAGTTGGAATCCAAAAGGGAACGGTCAGTGTGAGAGGTTTAATAGGACCCTACATGATCTTCTGAGGCCACTAGAGGCAAGCCAGAAAAGGAAATGGTCTGAAAATATAGCTGAAGTTTTGTTAGTTTATAACTCTACGTCCCACTCATCCACAGGGTACTCCCCGTACTACTTGGTGTTTGGAATAGAACCCAGATTGCCAGTAGATTTCATGCTAGACGCTAGTGATGATAGTGATTGTAATGATGGGGAACCAAATGTTGAGAACTGGGTGACTGGACATCTTTCCCGTCTGCGTAACGCGCATATTAGGGCAGGCGAACAGTTAAGAAAGTTAGCTGCTGTAAGGAAAGAGAGATGTGACAAGACATCATCCCCAAAATTGCTAACCATAGGAGAACTAGTTAGGAAGAGAGTCCACTATACAGAGAGGTGCAAGATTAAAGACCAGTGGTCTGTAGACAAATATAAAGTGGTACAGGTTCCAAAAGCATCAGGAGGCCCATATGTTATTAGAAGAGAGGGAGAGAATGGACCTGACATTAGAGCAGCAAGACACGAGTTAAAGCGGTGTGAGAAAGATGCGATAATTGAGGTACCGGAGGCGAAAATAAGACTACCAGAATTGCCTGTCGTGGTAGAGGATTGAGGAACTACGGGATAGACCACCAAGAAGTGAATGGTACATGTTTGAACCAGGAGACTTGAATGTGAGGCGATCAGAAAGAATCCATTTTAGAAGAGTCAGATGATATTGTTAAATACATTTTGTTCTAAATGTTCAGCGTTGAGGCAAGTGGTAATCTGTATAAAGGTTGCTGGTTTATTGGTTATGTAACTTTTATGTTTGTGGAATGTTTATGTAAAAAGTGAGGGTTGTATTCATTTTGTTATGATTGTTCGTGTAGCAGAGGGGCTATTTCTCCTCACTGATGTTAATTTGATCATTGAGTTTTAACTTGTACTAGTATAAGGATGTCTTATGCTTAAGTGTTATTAATATTATTTTGGATTTATTGATGACTGGTGATGTACATGTATACTGTTTCACATGATAAATAATTGGATAGAACAAGTCTATTTGTTTATAATGGTACTGTTTAGGGATGTACCAGCAGCTCAGATTTTGAGGGCAATGCCCTCAAGGGTGACAGGTTTTTTTTTTTGTTCCTGAGGGATGTTTTCCCTGGCATAGAATTATCAGAGCATAGAAGTGTGAAGATAACTACTTGTTTGCTAAGTGTACCAGAGGCGTATGGTTCGGTTGTCAAAACAACAACAGTTAAAGAGGGGGAATTTATTCATTGTTTTTGTAATTTTTCGTATAATATTGTGGACACCAAGGTGTCGGGAGACTGTCTCCCTGTTGATTTGATAAAAAATTTTTTCACTGCTGATATTAGTTTAGTCATGAATAATGACTGGTATAAATGTAAATGTAGCTTGTATTTGCATGTGACCATTATGTTTGTTGGTATCTGATGTACATTTTTGGGTGTTTTACTTGATAAGTAATGTCTGATTAGGATAGGAAATTATTTTTTTGAGTCCCATCAATAGTGGAGGATTATAAGGTAGAAGTCAGAAATTATCCCTTCTTTACTCTGGGCACTGGGAACGTAAGGTCCAGTTGTCGGGGGGACAACAGTTCAGGAGGGGGAATAATGTACTCGGCTCGCGATGTTGTTGGATGGAACTCTGCCAGATGGCGCGGCCTGTCTGATTGGTCTGGAACGCTGGGAGGCGTTCCGACAACAGTATAAAAGGCACCTGCACAGGTACAACCGGTCCTTTCCGCAGTCCACCACATCAAGAGACGAGGTGCTAATGCCTATTGCAAATGTGTATTTAGTTTACCCTGAAAAGTTTTGCAGTGTAAAAGCAAGAATTCTATTTTTAGATTTTAGATTTTCCTGGGATTTTAGTGGACTAGAAGGTTTTGGTAGAGTAGTTGTAGTATACTAAAAGTTTCTGGTGGATTAGTTTTTGGTAGACTTGGAGAGTTTTTGCTGGTTTTGAAGTGTTTCCTGTACTTAGATGTTTTTGCTACACTTAGGAATTTTGTTTGTTGGATTAGTGTTTTTGCTGTTTGATTTTTGCTGTATCCTATCTTCTTTGTTGATGCTACATGTCTGTATATTATTGTGAAGTTTAGAAGTTCAATAAACAAATGATGCTTGTGTTATTCTTACTTTGTCGTTTAGTTGATAGACTCTTATTATAGTCATTGGTGTTAGAACAGCCCTCGGAGTAATTCTTTGTCAGGAAATGGAGAATATTGTTCTAATTCCCTGTCGGCCCACCCTGGATCTTCTTAAACCTTAATTCTTTTCTATTCTTGTTAACCGAGGACGGTGAGAGGTTCTTTCTCTTTATTCATTTTCTTCTTTAGCCCTACGCAGTCAGGGTTGCGCTCTTCTCCTCACATCACAGTAGCAGAAGTAAGTGGTCTTTGCTCCTGTTTTTACCTCTGTTTCAGATATATACATGTCAATCTTAAACTGGAGAATTGCAAAATGACGTGTTTAGACGTTTTTACCACGTTAAAAGATGCCACAACCAAAATGCCTGTAAATAGATACCACAAATAAGTCAATAATCAATGATATGTTGTGAGTCTCTGACGTATAAGAAACATGACATTGTGTAGCCTGAATGCACGGAGGAAAGAGCTGCCAGCCTTTCCCCTCTTATCAGACAATGATCGAAGGCGTCGACAATTTTCCCGAAGCTCTCATGATATTATCAACGTAGTCTCCAAACGATTACACAAACGCGTCCTCTATCAGTAACAACCAACTCGCCCCCTCTGAATGACTCAACGAAAACTGCATACTGATTACATAAATTAGGCATAAGCAGTAACATATGTTGGCATGTTATAAAAAGAAATAAACACGACAGCTTAGAATCAACTGAAAAATTTGGTGATAATAGCACCAGGGAAGACACAGCGAGCAACACCTGGATGGCTCGGCAACACTACACAATCCGGGGAAGAACATAGACTTGATCCGAGAATGGGGATCCTGTCAGACTCGAAACCACTCACAAGAATTACATAAGGCACTCTAATGTTGATGGTTATACCAAACCAATTATTGTGTTATATATACTATATTGTTTGTAATTATCATTATCTGTACACTCTTTACTTTCTGTTTTTTATTTCACAGGGACCTTGCGTAGATTGTAATCGACATAACCCACACATCTGCGAAAGGAGCACAGATACACCAACAGTAAGGGTTCAATGTTTGTGATCTTGATGAGAGTGTCCGTACCTATGTAGACAGCACAGATACTTGCTAACTTAGATGTCCACTGTTTGTACAGTGTATAACTCTGCTCACTTCTCTCTATTAGAGGTAACAAGCCAGTTTAAGACGTATTCGATCATGGAGGCGGCCATGTTATTGGAGGGGACCAAACAACGCCCCCAGTGGTTATTCCACGAGACCCACAATAGCTACTGTTGTAACCCAGGGCTTAAGAGGGCCACTCCACACCTCCAGGGGTCCCCCCCCCCAAGCCATTTGCTTTCTCAGAGACAGTCGATTGGAGGAAACGCGTATCCAACCACTTAATGCACTAATGTCACATAGCAACAGGTCTCCTGCGAGCGGCTCAAGCTATCCCCATGGCCTCTGTGTTCTATACAAGGTACCTATTAGAGCCATGCCACATACCGGATATATACAAAGTTGAGGACCAACGGTTGTAAGTGGCTTCAGCTCGACTTAATAATAGGTCACGCCAGATCTAGTCGGATGAAACAAGACGAACCGGAAAGTGTTCATCTAACGCAACAGTTTTTTGTTTTTTTTTTAAATTGAGACTGATTCATCTGGAAGAGACCAAACCAATTGTCGATACAAAACGTTTGAGTCAAACAGGAGGAAAAGAGAGCACACTGTTTTCGCTCCGCGAAAACTAGCTGCACTTGAATCGGTGAATGTTAAGTGGATTACTTACGGTCCGTGCTTACGAGAGCAAGCGAGCAGGATTCAGAGGCGGAATTACTTACCAGCAAAGGTTGGTTTCACGTTGAGATCGGTAAGCGACTTTATGGTGTCCGCGTGCATATCCGTGGATACTCTGCGGCGAATCTCTCCCACACCTGATGGAACTTCAGTACCTCATTGACGACAAGTCGAAATTCAACATCAGAAATCTTCCTATCTTGCAAAGCTGTCGACACAATATCGGTTATCGTGTTCAGTTTGCTCTCCGACAAAGCCCGAATCTCGTCGTGTTGTCTGGCCTTCAGAGTGCATCTGGGGATGACAGCTTGCCCGCCTCCTCCAATAGACCACAAACGTGTGCGCCAATCTCTAGGACTAAGACGAATGTCGGGCCACAATGTCTGTTAACAGAAGCAACCACAGTAACTATTTGCAGTGTAGTATCGAAATCATCCAAGACATTGACAGCAAGATAGTACTTCTTATACATGTAAAGCACAGCCCTCTCGTTCCGCTCAGATTCCAAGCCCTTCTGAAGTCTAGTGATCTTTTGAGGGCGGTAGGCCAGGTCGAGCCCTTCCGCTAGCGACATCGCATGAAAGTCTAGTGCACCCACATCTTCAGCTGGACCTCCAACTAGTCGGAGGGCCTCACCACGTCTTACGTCGAAGTTATAATATTTGAATACTAATTGGTGGCAGACAACATTGTAAACAAGAAGTTGGTAATATGAATCCAAGGTGAAACCACAATACGGTACATATCCACAGCACGCACTAGCTGTACTTCAACATCGGGATCTGTCACTCTCACAAAATGTCTGCAGACGCCTTTGTGGCGTCTTGAGTCCACACCCCCGTAACCTTCACAAGCACACTTTAAATGCTTTTGTTGCGTCTCTGATGCGGCTTTCCACATATTTTCAGAGGCACCCGCTTAATCCGCTCCGCTATCGGATCTGCAAGGCTTGTGATGCGGTTGTCGTGCATATCGAGATTTAAAGTCAAGGTAACCCCGACGAGTTGTAAATGATCTTCATTGGGCGCGTACATATAGGCTTTTGTGGCCACATGTTGGCTTCTTGTGTCCACATAAGCTTAACAGCAGCGTATTGCTTACCTGTGTAGCCTTTCGTGGTGGTGTATTGCTCGTCCACATCTTCGTTTATAATAAAATCTTGCCTTGGGGTGTCCAGATAAGCTTGAATAGCAGCGTCTTGTTTTTCCGCAAAGGCCTTAACAGCTGAGTCGTACCCGTCCACATAAGGTTCTGAGACCGCATCTTGAGCTGAGGCTGGCTCGGCGAGCGCTTTAATTTTGTGACCTCTCATGTTAATATCTCCTGTCATTGTTCCTCCAGACAGTTGCAGGTTCTCGTGGTCGAGCAGCTCGGTAATCCCCTCAGTGATGGGAGATGCCTTGAATAGATTTGAACGAGAATCTCCATGGCGAAAGCAACCTTTCCCAAGATGAAAAACATACTGACCAATAAAAAGATGTCAATTGCTACGAGAAAAAGAGAGTCGAGGTTCTACAAAGAACTTGTACATTTATATGGATGGTGTCCTGGATCAACTCTGCTGATGGTATTCCTCCACGCCACTGTCTCAATCCATCCAGCATCATTTATCTTTGTCTGCCTCTGCCTCTCTTCCCCTCGATCTTTCAAGTTGTCACGATGTTCTCCAATGCCTCTCTTCTCATAACACGACTGAAGAAAACTGTTTGTCTCTTGCTTATTGTTGTATATAATATTCTAGTTTCATTAGACCAGTGGTTCTCAACCGGTGGGGAATTCCCCTCCCCCCCCCCCCCGGGGGAAATTTTAGGGTTTTCCAGGGGGGAGGGGAATGAAGACCATTTCAAGATCGTGTTAATACAAGAACCGATTACTTGACATAGTTTTTCCCTTCATACTTTACAGTTATGTATGTCTCGTCCTTCTAAAATTCATTTTATAAAGTAAGTAGACCCACAAATCATGTTTTATGTGGATGTCTAGACTTGTTTTAGTATATGCTATTACATTTGCCTTCAACTTTTACGTATACTGTGTAGGGGTGGGGGATTTTTAGATAGGAAATATGAAAGGGGGGAATGGCGTTCTGAAAATACGGTGATAGGGGGTACGGGCCAAATTGTTGATAGGAAGGGGGGGACTCTGAAAATATGGTGAAGGGGGGGGGGGCACAGGCCAAAAAAGGTTGAGAATCACTGCATTAGACTGTCTCAGGCAGTCGGGAAGACAAGAAATAAATGTGGAAATTTGGTGATAACTGGCAAGATCGAGGGGGAAGAGAACAAGGGGAAGGCAGACAAGAAAATACCTGGATAGCTTTGCCACGTGGTATAGCCGAGACATGAACACTGAGCTGATCCACGACTCTGGTGATCGAGTGAAATGGCGAATCATGACCGCCCACGCTTACCGCATGGCATATGATGGATAGAAGGAGACAGTAAATAATTTTGACACGTTATGAGAAGAAATTATGTGGAGAACTTGGTGATAATTGGCAAAATTGAGAGAAACAGAATAAGTTGAATGCAGAGAAGTAAATATATAGATGGCTTGTCCACGTGTCACAATAGAGACAACATAAATGAGCCGATTCCCGATGCTGATGATAGTGTCTGATGGCGGAATATGACTGCCCACGCTTGTCAGCAAAGCGCCTGGTGATGATGATGATGATAGTTAAAGATGGCACATTATGACTGCCCACGCTTATCAGCATAGCGCCTGGTGATGATGATGGTTTTAGTTTGTGCATATGTGTGTACACGTGTCTGCACATCTTTTATGTAGAGTATGTTCGCATGTAGGTATGCGTATATTTGCGTCTGCGTACATGTATGTATGTTAGTATGCCAGCATGCCATGTAACATGTTTGACAATGTTGTACTTATATCACTACAGCAAAGCTAATGTACATGTTTTCTGTCTATGCTGAGGTGTTTAGCTGAGCCAAGAACCAACATCACCCTGAACGTATCTGCCTTATCATGCACCAAAACCCCACACAGATGTGCAGATCCAACCAGTGTGTCCTCCTGATCGTTTCCCAACACACCAGCATTGCTCTGGGGTGGGGGGGGGGGGATATCGGGTGCTCCTATCTTAAATTTGTAATTGACGCAACGGTACCAGGATAAAATAAAACAAAACAAAAAACTCACAATCAATCGTGCCCACCTCTGTTTACTGAAAATCTCATTGGTGTCTTCTGCAGAATGAATGGAAAGAATGTGAAATGTGGTTTATAAACAACTTTCTAAGGCATCACGTCAGATTCCTTGGTCCAGGGTTTCACCATCGAAGCCGCTGGGATGAATTTGCTAGTCGATACTATGGCTTCGCTGGTCCCGGGGGTTGTGTGATTCCAGTTCGCCGTTACGGGCTATTTTGCTATACGATTTGTCTAAGGAAAGTCCAGGTAAGATTTCGTGGTAACTTACAGCTGATTTGTGTAGCCTATACAAGACTGAGATTTCAACTGTAGTGTTTGATGCATTAACATACCAGTCATAGAAACAGTTTGCATCTATGGGAGTGAGGCTGGTGAAGAGACTTTTCTCCCAACACGGTATTGAAGTTTTACCATCGTGGGGGTTGTTTTGGAGAGGTGGATACTGGTGATTTGGATACTGCATATGTGGATAGTGGTGATGTGGATAGTGGTGATGTGGATAGTGGTGATGTGGAAGGTGTAATTGTCGATACTGTAGTTGTGGATAATGTGCATGTGGATATACTAGATGTGGATAGACTAGATGATTATAGTGGTGATCTGGATAGTGGTGATTTTATAGTGTAGATGTGGAAAGTGTAGACGTAGATAGAGTTGATGTGGAAAGTGGTGATGGGGATAGGCTATATGTTGATAGCTTAGATGGTGATATTTTAGACGTGGTTATTGATGATGATGATGATGATGATGATGATGATGATGATGATGATGATGATGATGATGATGATGATGATTATGATGATGATGATGATGATGATGATGTGGATATTGATAATATGTATAATGGTGTTGTAAACACTCATGATGTGAATAATGATGCTGTGAACACTAAGGATATTTTAAAGAGTGATGTGGATAAGGTTGTTGTCGATATTGAAGATATGGATAATTAAGATGTCAATAATGATAATGTGGATAAGCGACGATTACAAACCCTACACCCCGCATTGTGTCAACGACTTCGGGCGGAGGAGCGCAATTCGGAGGGTACAGTATGATAACTATTGCACTGCTTTATCAGTTTTAGCTATCATTATCCTGTTTTATAGTAGTAATATACTTTACGATATGTAATGCGTATACATAATATATGTTTCCATTTTTGTGTGGATGCTCATGACAGTTGTCAATGTATGTATGTGCAAGTGTGAGAGTCTGTGTTTATTAATGTGAGTGACTGTGTGAAACAGAATGCGTATGTGTGAGTGCTTTTATGTATGGTTGAATATTTATATGGGTATGAGAAAAAAAAAAGAGAGAGAGAGAGAGAGAGAGAGAGAGAGAGAGAGAGAGAGAGAGAGAGAGAGAGAGAGAGAGAGAGAGAGAGAGAGAGAAAGAGAGAGAGAGTATGAATGAATGAAAGATTTAGTGTTTGGGAATATAAGTGGATATATGTGCGTGTATGTAAGGAAGAGAGTGTTGGTGTGTGATTGTGTGGGTGTAAGATTGTGTGAGTATTTGTGTATTTGCGTGTGTGAAAGTATGCATGTATCGATTATGTGTTAAAGGGAAGAAGTGTATATGTGTGCTTTGCTGTATATATGAATGAGGATATGAAGGAATGAGGCGTGAGACAGAGGGAGAGAGAGAGAGAGAGAGAGAAAGAGAGAGAGAGAGAGAGAGAGAGAGAGAGAGAGAGATAGAGAGAGAGAACATAGAGTTAAAGAGAGACTAGTCTGCCTGCCTGCCTGCCTGCCTGCTTGCCTGCGTGCATGTATGCGTGTCTGTGTGCATGTATGCGTGTCTGTGTGTGTCTGTGTGTCTATGTCTGTGTGTCTGTGTGTCTGTCTGTCTGTCTGTCTGTCTGTCTGTCTGTCTGTGTCTGTGTGTGTGTCTGTCTCTGTGTGTGTCTGTATGTGTGTGTGTCTGTCTGTCTGTGTGTCTGTCTGTCTGTGTGTCTGTCTGTGTGTCTGTCTGTGTGTGTGTGTGTGTGTGTCTGTCTGTCTGTGTGTGTGTGTCTGTCTCTATGTGTGTGTCTGTCTGTCTGTGCGTATGTGTCTGTCTGTCTGTGTGTGTATGTGTCTGTCTGTCTAAGTGTCTGTCTGACTGTCTGTGTGTGTGTCTGTCTGTCTGTCTGTCTGTCTGTGCGTCTGACTGTGCGTCTGTCTGTGCGTCTGTCTGTGCGTCTGTCTGCGCGTGTGTCTGCGCGTGTGTCTGTGCGTCTGTCTGCGAGTCTGTCTGCGTACCTGTCTGCCTGCCTGCCTGCCTGTGTGCGTATGTGCGTATGTACGTGTGTGCGTATTATGTGCGTATTATGTGCGTATGTGCGTATGTATGTATGTATGTATGTATGTATGTATGTATGTATGTATGTATGTATGCATGGATGGATGGATGGATGGATGGATGGATATGATGAATGCATGTATGTATGTATGTGATGAATGCATGTGTGTCTGCCTGCTTGCCTGTCTCATAACATAGTAATATGCATAGTTTATGTTTGAAACATTCATTTGACAATGTTTATTTAGTGCTATGTGAATGTAACATGCACAATTGATGAACAAAAGATGAGTGATTGAAAGGACCGAATATAAGATGGGCCTGCGTGTCCAATTTGTAAACCTTTGAAAATAAAGTTCGTTCGTTCAGCTGTTCGGTCCTCTACTGTGTGTACATTATTTGAGTTTACATTTATTTTCAAGAATCCCCATATATAATAATATAATGGAGTTAGATCTGGAGAACGAGAAGGCCAAAGTCCACGGGCTATTATGCTATTTGCGAAAATGTCTCCCAAACAACGCAATGATGCAGTTGCACCACCTTGCTGGAAACACGTTACTTCAACTTTACGTTCATTTAGCTGTTCTAAGAAATGGTTCCAGAATGTCAGTACGGTACCGATCGGCATTTATAGTGTTGATGGAACAAATTGGCCCAATAAATTGTTTTCTACTGACGTCACGCCATACCCCAATTTTACCACAACTTAACTACGGGATGTCTTTAGGCTTGGAAATATTGACTTGACCCCACCCGCCTCTGGATGCCTATCTCTCGCTCACTCAACTTCGGGACGTGACCCTATTACACTTCGCTTTGAATGCATGACTCAACTCTGGTATCTATCTATGGCAACGAATGTGTATTATACAAATGAGGATGATGTGGATGATAATGAGATCGACCTAGCGGATGCTAGGTTTAGACAAGGAAGCACTGGAGTAGCCTCAGGCGGTTATTGTCATCCTTGGAAGAGTGTAGTGTAGTACGCCACGAATCGTTGATAATACCGCATCTATCAACTCCTCCAGCCAAGATCCCTTCTTCTCTGGAAAGGTGGAGGTTCTTCGGCCTTCTACACAGTCCACGAAACTACTCTGCTGGGACTACGTCGAAGTCCGGCCCACACTTTCTCTATAAGTCAAATTATATCTAGTGTGGCCGGGTAGGTGAGTGCCACTCCATCGGTCACTGTTGATGACTAATGTAAAGTTCAGATAGCGTGTGGGAGCACACACTCAGCCGCTGCTGGGAAAGTTCTAAAGTCTGCGGTAGTTCTGCATTGCGGCAGAAACATGAGCAAAGTGGCTTGGCACAAATTACTGATGGTAAAGTATTCTTTCTGATAAAGTACAATCTTGGGTCTTCACATGGCGAACAAACAATCCAGATAGACACTTGCAGTAAGTGAAGTCGACCAACATGCGAAGTGGCCATGGTTGACTATCCCTGGCACTGACGGTGGCGAAGCTGTAGCTGGCCCTACACTCGGGACTGGTAGACACACAGATGGAGATACACCTGGGATACGTGTCGGTGTCCCCCGGACTGCTGACCACGTTCTCGCATGGGTGCCTATCACTGAACCCGTCACCAGTAGTTCAACCTCTCAAACTGGAAGGCAGAATCTGTGGAGGACAACACTCGGTGAAAGCATCATGTACCATGCTTACCCTAAGCGTAATCACTCTAACAGATTCTCATTGGCATTAGGGGCTCTTCATATAAGAGTCACGTCTCCCTCATGTGCTGTTCTCAGGTGCCGGGGCTGAAATGGGCCTAGGACAAATCAGGACGCTATCAGAACTGCGTCGTCTTCCCCGTACTGGAGTATAGCTGGGCCAAAGTAGTCAGTCTCTTATTCCGGAGCTTTTGTTCTACCCTGAAAGACTTCTACATGGCATATAGGGTTAGTGAATCTTTAGTAATAGAAGGCAGAATGGCTGAAGCAGGGCCGGTGGTGGTGCATCCGAACCCCCTCCTGGTTCTATCCAATCTCCCTGGTTCACTTTCCTATTACCAGTCAGTAGTACGGTGACGAAGGTACCATATGTCCAAATCCAATATGATACATATGGCATCCTCTCCATGTAGCAGATATCCACACATCATTCTCTCCTCCCGTGTCAAGGGCAGGAGCATTTAGAACGGTGTCACTGTTCTTTGTGAACAGCTCTGTCTTTCCGGTTGATTGTCCCACATTGTCGTCCTCTCCTGAATCAACTATATATTAAGCTGGTATTCCGTTAAGGTATAGTAACTAAAAGACAGATATGAGAAAAGCCAAACAAAAACGTCAGTGGTCGCCTCACTATACGACAACGACCTTCGACTCAAGTCACGACCTTGAAACGACCTCCGATACTTCTGCCAACCCTCGCAATCGCTTTCGCTAGACAAGTCGTTTTGATCGATACCACACATGTCCTAGTAGAGGCAACGGTCTCCTCGACTTCCGGTTCCCCTGCTAGTCCGCCGGCGCTCTATTTCGGGAAGCTGTGCGATGTATGAACCCAAGTTAAAGGTTTCGGTACCCTGATACATTTAACCCAACCTAACGTGGCTGCAAAGGAGCCCTGTGCTGCTAGGAGACAAAATATCCCTGCGTCAAGCTACCCGTAATTACACGACTCCAAACCGTCAACTACAGGCCCACACCATTGTTATCAGTTCACACCTGACCTACTTTCCTGCTCAGCGATGTTTACACGGTTGACTAACACTACCGCGGTTGCCGACTGCTGACACAACGCTAATTAACTATGTTACTCAACATACCTTCGTATTGTGGCACAACTGGTATGTTGGCGACAATGTCGAGGATCTCTGCAACCGTTAAAGTAATCTTGACATCTCAGCATTAAATAGAGGGAGGCACATTGTAACTAAAGGTCTTGCAGATTGGACTCAGTCAGTTCAACTGACGGCTTTGTCCGATGGCTATAAGAATAGCGCATGCGCGCGACGCCTGCGCAGTCAGTGTACCTGAGCTCTGTTCAACAGGTCATGTTTTTGGAACCGTCTAGATTGGTCAAATCAAGGGGGATCATTTTCCTGAGGGGACCTGGTAGGGTATTAACGGGTTGTTTCCCCTAGTCCACAAGGCAGACAAAAGTCGTTCTCGTGACACACACACACACACACACTCTCTCTCTCTCTCTCTCTCTCTCTCTCTCTCTCTCTCTCTCTCTCTCTCACACACACACACACACACACTTGAGATATTATATAGATGTGCCGATCTCCTTGGCCTAGGTGTTAACGTCTTTCTCCGTAATCCCGTATATTCTCGCGAGTAACGTAATTTGCGCGAGAATAGGTAGCGGCTCTCGCCAAATTGGTAACTTACGGGGTATGTGTGCCAGTCGCCCAGAAAGCAATGGCAAACTACTGAGCGTAATCTTGCCTAGTACATTAACAGCAGCTGAAAAATGTTGATGTTGACTGTAACGTCCTATATATATATATATATATATATATATATATATATATATATATATATATATATATATATATATATATATATATATATACACACAATTGTGATGTAAATAGAATACATGCGAATAGTTGCTATGTGGCTAATGATGTTGTGGCTAGTGCTGATGTGGTTAGTTAAGAAGTTGATAATGAAATATGGGGATAGTGATGATGTGGATAAGAATGCTGTGGATAACTAAGATATAGTTAATTATGATGTGGATATTGGTGATGTGAATAGTGTAGATTTGAATAGTCGTTATGTAGATTATGATGGTGTGGATAATGTGATGTGGATAGTGGTGTTGTGGATAGTGGTGAAGTGAATTGGGGTTCACGCATGTGTTTTTTCAGATGCTGTGTTGTTTCCATGTAGTGATACATGCATGTGTTCTTCAGATGTTGAATTTAGTGACATGCGAAGTGATATGTGTTTGTATAATATGCTTGTTTAAAGAAACAATTAAATAAAAACAGAAAGTTGCAATCAACACCAACATGTTTGCTGTTGTGATGTCTTGACAAGATTACGTTCAACAGGTAGCCATTGCTTTCTAAACGACCAGCACCCATACCATTTCGTAAAAACCAACACAACGCGGTCTGCTGACAAATACCGCACAGCTGTGTTTCGAAGGCGGGTATGCGGGATCACGAACTGAGTTCGTAAACATTTCGCCACGGATCCGGCTGTATAAAAAAGGCTCTCAGATTGTGTTAGTGTTGTTCGCTTAATAATATTTGTAAAATCTACTACACGTCACACAGAGACCGACATGTTGTAAGGGTTTCTATGGCCACAGTTGTCTCCCTTGTCCTGGAGGTTCCAGAAATCCTTGCAGTGGAAACGGAAAGGTCAGTGGCGGTGTTTATGTAAAAACATACTCTGATAACCTTTGTCTTCTTGTGTTAGTTGTTGAATGCTCATCTGTTATGTGTTTGTTTTAACGGAACATGGATCTACTTTTTGTAATTGTTCTTCTTATGTCGTGTAATGCTAGATACACCCGAATTAGAACGCTTGGATTAAACCGTCTTGACTACCCTCCTTTGCGCAGTTTGATGTGAATATGAGATACAGTCCAAAGTCAGTATAAGGCTCTGCTAGGGTAGTGATCTGCCTAAGGTCTAAGACAGATTCTGAAAGCAGAGACGAATAAACATGACAATGGCTTAACCGTCTGCACTTAGGACTTAAAGCTGTCACTGCAACAAAAACGTAGAGGCATCTGAATTAAGGACTTACAAGGGGTCCCTCCAACAAACACGTAGAGGCATCTGATTTAAGGACTTACAAGGGGTCCCTCCAACAAACACGTAGAGGCATCTGATTTAAGGACTTACAAGTGGTCACTCCAACAAACATGTAGAGACATCTGCTGTAAGGACATACAAGTGGTCACTCCAACAAACATATAGAGACATCTGCTGTAAGGACATACAAGTGGTCACTCCAACAAACATGTAGAGACATCTGCTGTAAGGACATATAAGTGGTCACTCCAACAAACATGTAGAGACATCTGCTGTAAGGACATACAAGTGGTCACTCCAACAAACATGTAGAGACATCTGCTGTAAGGATATACAAGTGCTCACTCCAACAAACATGTAGAGACATCTGCTGTAAGGATATATAAGTGGTCACTCCAACAAACACGTAGAGAGATCTGCTGTAAGGATATATAAGTGGTCACTCCAACAAACACGTAGAGAGATCTGCTGTAAGGATATATAAGTGGTCACTCCAACAAACACGTAGAGAGATCTGCTGTAAGGATAAATAAGTGGTCACTCCAACAAACACGTAGAGACATCTGCTGTAAGGATATATAAGTGGTCACTCCAACAAACACGTAGAGAAATCTGCTGTAAGGACTTACAAGTGCTCACTCCAACAAACATGTAGAGACATCTGCTGTAAGGATATATAAGTGGCTCACTCCAACAAACATGTAGAGACATCTGCTGTAAGGACATACAAGTGGTCACTCTAACAAACATGTAGAGACATCTGATATAGGAATGCTGGACTTACAGATTGCGTGTGGTGCTCTATATCCAGACATGAATCCGAATACAAACTCAGTTTAACTTTGAAGCTCCACGGAAGTCATTACCAACAAAACAACAAGAACGGAATAATAGAACATATATATTTTATTAGAACACCATTTATTACCACTCTGAAAAAGTTGTTCAATCTAATGACTGCCTGGTCTCCTTGATTAGACAACCGTTAGGGAAAATAATAATTTGAGGTGTTCGTTTGTTATATATTGTTGTTGTTCCGTATACAGGTTTCGGTCGAAAACGTGTGCCTGTATCTATGTACATTTTTACATCCAACGAGTCTAGTTTTATGTTGTTTATTCAGATCCAAGTAAAGCTTGGCAGCAGTTCAGCCGTTAGCTTTGTGACAGCCCAAAAACATAAGGATCGCATGCCTGAAATATTCTAATTTGTGGGTAAATAAAAAAATGACCGTGTGTTACTCAGCGAAGAACATTGGGAATATGGAAAACCAGTTTAGCGCCCTTTCACATAGGTGCTCTGAGTATACGGACAATCAATCAAGCGCCGTGTCGTAGTGAGATGTTCTGCGTATATGGTAGTAAAGTGCATTTCCCCGTGAGGTGTTCTGGATATATGGTAGTAGAGGACCTTTCCCCGTGAGGTGTTCTGAGTATATGGTAGTAGTGGACCTTTCCCCGTGAGGTGTTCTGAGTATATAGTAGTAGAGGACCTTTCCCCGTGAGGTGTTCTGAGTATATGGTAGCAGAGGACCTTTCCCCGTGAGGTGTTCTGAGTATATGGTAGCAGAGGTCCTTTCCCCGTGAGGTGTCCTGAGTATATGGTAGCAGAGAACCTTTCCCCGTGAGGTGTTCTAAGTATATGGTAGTAGAGGACTTTTCCCCGTGAGGTGTCCTGAGTATATGGTAGCAGAGGACCTTTCCCCGTGAGGTGTTCTGAGTATATGGTAGTAGAGGACCTATCCCCGTGAGGTGTCCTGAGTATATGGTAGTAGAGGACCTTTCCCCGTGAGGTGTTCTGAGTATATGGTAGCAGAGGACCTTTCCCCGTGAGGTGTTCTGAGTATATGGTAGTAGAGGACCTTTCCCCGTGAGGTGTCCTGAGTATATGGTAGCAGAGGACCTTTCCCCGTGAGGTGTTCTGAGTATATGGTAGCAGAGGACCTTTCCCCATGAGGTGTTCTGGGTATATGGTAGTAGTGGACCTTTCTTCGTGAGGTGTTCTGGGTATATGGTAGTAGAGGACTTTTAGCCGTGAGGTGTTCTGGGTATATGGTAGGAGATGACTGTCACAGCCTCACAGGATCCACATTATCCGGTAACCCAACATGAGTAATAGATATTAGCCAAGGGCTACAACTCCCGCCCAAGGGAAAGAAGTAAGACCCTCGAAGGCCAGAGTAATCCAGAACCTTCTCGAAGGACTGGTCAGTGAGCCCACTGTCCCGTGGACACTGATGTGGCCCCCCTATTGCGGGGTCCACGAGGAACTCAAACAGAGTTACCACCCGTGTCGGATTGCGACACGTGTGAAACCGGGAGAGGACAGACGGACGATCGGAGAGGCAACAGGGCCTGCCTTAGAGGGACTCAATAGATTAGACCCATGTGTATTTGGGGTTCATAGACATATGCTAGATAGTTTGCTTAGAATGTTTGTGATAACCATGTGTGATGATGTTAAATCTCTGTGATATGCAACTCAGTAACTCAGTGCGGGCTTGTTTAACCCACTGCGCCAACGCACTGTATATTGAACTACAATAAATGTTAGATATTATATTTAACGGAGTTATTGTTGCCTGTGTGAACCCGAGCTCAGATACCTAGACATGAGCTAGACGCTGACAATGACCTTTCTTCGTGAGGTGTCCTGAGTATATGGTAGCAGAGGATCTTTCCCCGTGAGGTGTTCTGGGTATATGGTAGTAGAGGACCTTTCTTACGTGAGGTGTTCTGGGTATATGGTAGTAGAGGACCTTTCCCCTTGAGGTGTTGTGGGTATATGGTAGTAGTGGACCTTTCCCCGTGAGGTGTTCTGGGTATATGGTAGTAGAGTACATTTCCTCGTGAAGTGTTCTGGGTATATGATAGTAGAGTACATTTCCCCGTGAGGTGTTCTGGGTATATGGTAGGAGAGGACCTGTTCCCCGTGAGATGTTCTGGGTATGTGGTAGTAGAGGACCTTTCCCTGTGAGATTGTCTAGGTATATAGCAGTAGAGGACCTGTCCCCGTGAGGTGTTCTGGGTATATGGTAGGAGAGGACCTTTCCCCGTGAGTTCTGGGTATATGGTAATAGAGGACATTTCACATTGAGGTGTTCTGGGTACATGATAGTAGAGGACCTTTCCCCGTGAGGTGTTCTGAGTATATGGTAGCAGAGGACCTTTCCCTTGAGGTGTTCTGAGTATATGGTAGCAGAGGACCTTTCCCCGTGAGGTGTTCTGAGTATATGGTAGCAGAGGTCCTTTCCCCGTGAGGTGTTCTGAGTATATGGTAGCAGAGAACCTTTCCCCATGAGGTGTTCTGAGTATATGGTAGTAGAGGACCTTTCCCCGTGAGGTGTTTTGAGTATATGGTAGCAGAGGACCTTTCCCCGTGAGGTGTTCTGAGTATATGGTAGTAGAGGACCTTTCCCCGTGAGGTGTCCTGAGTATATGGTAGTAGAGGACATTTCCCCGTGAGGTGTTCTGAGTATATGGTAGCAGAAGACCTTTCCACGTGAGGTGTTCTGAGTATATGGTAGTAGAGGACCTTTCCCCGTGAGGTGTCCTGAGTATATGGTAGCAGAGGACCTTTCCCCGTGAGGTGTTCTGAGTATATGGTAGCAGAGGACCTTTCCCAGTGAGGTGTTCTGGGTATATGGTAGTAGTGGACCTTTCTTCGTGAGGTGTTCTAGGTATATGTTAGTAGAGGACTTTTCGCCGTGAGGTGTTCTGGGTATATAGTAGGAGATGACCTTTCCCCGTGAGGTGTCCTGAGTATATGGTAGCAGAGGACCTTTCCCCGTGAGGTGTTCTGGGTATATGGTAGTAGAGGACCTTTCTTCGTGAGGTGTTCTGGGTATATGGTAGTAGAGGACCTTTCCCCATGAGGTGTTCTGGGTATATGGTAGTAGTGGACCTTTCCCCGTGAGGTGTTCTGGGTATATGGTAGTAGAGTACATTTCCTCGTGAGGTGTTCTGTGTATATGATAGTAGAGTACATTTCCCCGTGAGGTGTTCTGGGTATATTGTAGTAGAGGACCTGTTCCCCGTGAGATGTTCTGGGTATATGGTAGTAGAGGACCTTTCCCTGTGAGATTGTCTGGGTATATAGCAGTAGAGGACCTGTCCCCGTGAGGTGTTCTGGGTATATGGTAGCAGAGGTCCTTTCCCCGTGAGGTGTCCTGAGTATATGGTAGCAGAGAACCTTTCCTCTTGAGGTGTTCTGAGTATATGGAAGTAGAGGACTTTTCCCCGTGAGGTGTCCTGAGTATATGGTAGTAGAGGACCTTTCCCCGTGAGGTGTTCTGAGTATATGGTAGCAGAGGACCTTTCCCCGTGAGGTGTTCTGAGTATATGGTAGTAGAGGACCTTTCCCCGTGAGGTGTCCTGAGTATATGGTAGCAGAGGACCTTTCCCCGTGAGGTGTTCTGAGTATATGGTAGCAGAGGACCTTTCCCCGTGAGGTGTTCTGGGTATATGGTAGTAGTGGACCTTTCTTCGTGAGGTGTTCTGGGTATATGGTAGTAGAGGACTTTTCTCCGTGAGGTGTTCTGGGTATATGGTAGGAGATGACCTTTCTTCGTGAGGTGTCCTGAGTATATGGTAGCAGAGGATCTTTCCCCGTGAGGTGTTCTGGGTATATGGTAGTAGAGGACCTTTCCCCGTTAGGAGTTCTGGGTATATGGTAGTAGAAGACCTATCCCCGTGAAGTGTTCTGAGTAAATAGTAGTAGAGGACATTTCCCCGTGAGATGTTCTTGGTATATGGTAGTAGAGGACCTTTACCCGTGAGGTGTTCTGGGTATATGGTAATAGAGGACCTGTCCCCGTGGGGTGTTCTGGATATATGGTAGCAGAGGACCTTTCCACGTGAGGTATTCTGAGTACATGGTAGTAGAGGACCTTTCTCCGTGAGGTGTCTTAAGTATATAGTAGCAGAGGACCTTTCCCCGTGAGGTGTTCTGAGTATATGGTAGTAGAGGACCTTTCCCCGTGAGGTGTCCTGAGTATATGGTAGTAGAGGACATTTCCCCGTGAGGTGTTCTGAGTATATGGTAGCAGAGGACCTTTCCACGTGAGGTGTTCTGAGTATATGGTAATAGAGGACATTTCCCCTTGAGGTGTTCTGGGTACATGATAGTAGAGGACCTTTACCCGTGAGGTACTCTGGGTATATGGTAATAGAGGACCTGTCCCCGTGGAGTGTTGTGGATATATGGTAGCAGAGGACCTTTCCCCGTGAGGTGTTCTGAGTATATGGTAGTAGAGGACCTTTCCCTGTGAGATTGTCTGGGTATATAGCAGTAGAGGACCTGTCCCCGTGAAGTGTTCTGGGTATATGGTAGGAGAGGACTTTTCCCCGTGAGTTGTTCTGGGTATATGGTAATAGAGGACATTTCCCCTTGTGGTGTTCTGGGTACATGATAGTAAAGGACCTTTCCCCGTGAGGTGTTCTGAGTATATGGTAGCAGAGGACCTTTCCCCGTGAGGTGTTCTGAGTATATGGTAGTAGAGGACCTTTCCCCGTGAGGTGTCCTGAGTATATGGTAGTAGAGGACATTTCCCCGTGAGGTGGTCTGAGTATATTGTAGCAGAGGACCTTTCCACGTGAGGTGTTCTGAGTATATGGTAGTAGAGGACCTTTCCCCGTGAGGTGTCCTGAGTATATGGTAGCAGAGGACCTTTCCCCGTGAGGTGTCCTGAGTATATGGTAGCAGAGGACCTTTCCCCGTGAGGTGGTCTGGGTATATGGTAGTAGTGGACCTTTCTTCGTGAGGTGTTCTGGGTATATGGTAGTAGAGGACCTTTCGCCGTGAGGTGTTCTGGGTATATGGTAGGTGATGACCTTTCCCCTTGAGGTGTTCTGAGTATATGGTAGCAGAGGACCTTTCCCCGTGAGGTGTTCTGGGTATATGGTAGTAGAGGACCTTTCTTCGTGAGGTGTTCTGGGTATATGGTAGTAGAGGACCTTTCCCCGTGACGTGTTCTGGGTATATGGTAGTAGAGTACATTTCCTCGTGAGGTGTTCTGTGTATATGATAGTAGAGTACATTTCCCCGTGAGGTGTTCTGGGTATATGGTAGTAGAGGACCTGTTCCCCGCGAGATGTTCTGGGTAAATGGTAGTAGAGGACCTTTCCCCGTGAGGTGTTCTGGGTATATGGTAGTAGTGGACCTTTCCCCGTGAGGTGTTCTGGGTATATGGTAGTAGAGAACATTTCCTCGTGAGGTGTTCTGGGTATAAGATAGTAGAGTACATTTCCCTGTGAGATGTTCTTAGTATATGGTAGTAGAGATAGTAGTAGTTAAATATTTGTGGTTAATTATTCTAATGTGTAAGCTTTTGCTCAAGTAATGTGTTATTAATTTTTCTAATGTCTAAGCTGTTGCTCAGCTGATTTGGGGTAAATCAGTGTTTCCCAACGTGGGGCCCACGCCCCACATGGGGGGGGGGGGGGGCAATTCGATTGTTAAAGGGGGCAATTCGAAAATGGAATAAATCGGCTGGATATTACAAAACGGGGAGACTTAAGACTGAAGTTCATTAAATTGGAACCTGACATAAAATCTCTTTGCAAAAAGCATCAAGAGCACGAATCTCACTAAATTTAAATAATCACTAATAATTAAAACAATACAGAAAAATCTTTCATTAAAATTATTTTTTACTTAAATGTCAGTTCTCCATTATATGTTTTGAAAATTTACTTACTGTGTTTGCTCAATAATTTCTTAGTGATTATCGGTCCTTTGGCTAGGATCGTGTGCATTTGCTGCCCCCCCCCCCCCCCCCCTCCAGCAGTGCGCCTGGTCTGGTAGGGGGCCGGGATATTCAAATAAAAAGACATCACATATCTTCACCTTAGATGTGGGCCTGGTGGACCACTGTGGGCAATAGCTCACAGTGAGACTTAAGGTCGACACAAAAAAGGGGGAACCAGCTTGTCTGGGGTAACCGCCAACCCACCCCCACCCCCCCAAAAAAAAATTCACCCGACGCACAGGGACGCGGGACCTGAGGGATTGGGGGGGGGGGGCTCTGGCCCCTCTGGGAACCGTGAGCTCTTCTTTAAAAAAAAAAATAATTCAAGTTTCTTTAGTGACAATTTCAATTTTTGAATATTAAAAATGATGCATATGTTGCGGGGGGGGGGGGGGGGGGGGGAATAAGAATTTTAGAAAGGCTTAGGTGGGGCATAGCACAAAAAAGGTTGGGAAACACTGTGGTAAATTGTTCTAATGTCTAAGCTGTTCCACAAGTAATTTGTAGTTAACTGTATTAATGTGTAAGCTGTTGCCAAGTATGTGTGTTTACTTTTTCTAATGTATAAGTTGTTGCCCAAGTAATTTATGGTTAATTTTTCTAATGTGTAAGTTGTTGCCCAAGTAATTTGTGGTTAATTATTCTAATGTGTACATTGTGGCCCAAGTAATTTGTGGTTAATTATTCTAATGTGTACATTGTGGCCCAAGTAATATGTGGTTAATTGTTTTACTGTGTAAGCTGTTGCCCAAGTAATTTGTGGTTAATAGTTCTGTGTAAGCTATCGCCAAGTGATTTGTGGTTAATTTTTCTAATATGTAAACTTTTGCCAAGTGATTTGTGGTTAATTTTTCTAATGGGTAAGCTGTTGTCAAGTAGTTGGTAGGTAGAGTTTCTAATTTGTAACGGGCACGTTCGTGTAATAGCTAGGAGGTTACGCTGACAATAACATAAGCTTGGTAGGACGAAGGTACGTCGTTAGAAGTGGATGCCAAATCTGTGAGTGAGTCACTCATCCCACTACAGGATGTTGTAAAACATGTATCATTGATACCCCTGATACACAACACAGACATTATCATAAACTTGTGTCAATAATATTACAAATGTAAAATAATTGTTTCCTTTCTCTTTCGGTGACTCCAACTTTTCCAGTGCTCAGATGGTGATAGAGGAACAGGAGTGTGTTCATGTAATAAGAATTTTGTTGGTTCCGCCTGCAACCAGTGTGCAAACGATAAGACTTTTGGACCTCACTGTAATGAGCGTAAGTTCAAAACCTTCATCATCATCATCATCATCCAGTGCCATCATTGCATTACAGACTGGATGCAATGTTCTTCAAGACTCCGTTCTCCACGTCGCAGTCACACAGGCATGCTTTATTTCTTGATATTGCCCACTACATGCAACTAGTGTCTCCGTCTTGCATGCTTAAATTCTTGATAATGCCCACCACATGAGACCATTGCCTTCCTCTTGCAAGCGTGCCCACCACATTTCACTTCACCAAACCTTGTTTGGCTTCTGGGTTGGTTTGGTTAGTTAGTTGGAAACGTTTTGGCACCTTGAGTAAAATCCCAGCCACGGCCATTACTCAAAACCTCTTAAATTGCAAACATGTGTCAACACAGGCAGTTCATGTATTGTATTTGAAGAACTATACAAGAATAACAACATATGCTGATACCCCTACCATTATGAGTTTAAAACATGTGTTTTGAATACTCAAATACTTAGTAGTGAATCTGCAATTACGGTGTAGATAACAGTTGCTCTGCATTCCAACAGTATCATTGACTATGTGTGCTGTCTATTTCAGACACAATGTAATTCATCTATTCAGTTCATACCATATATAACTCTGCAGTATGCACATGACGAGATACCGCGAGATATGCCGGGCAATACATTGTTCAACCTATTGTTTATGGCTTTATTGTTTGCATATAGTATCATCATCATCATCATCATCATCATCATCATCATCATCATCATCATCATCGTCATCATCATCATCATCATCATCATCATCATCATCATCATCATCATCATCATCAACTGCTTTGCCATCGGGTATAGGCATCACGCTTCTCCATATGACGTGATCTCCTCCAACACAATGTATTATGATTAATTTGTTTGATGCTATTTTTCAGTTCTATTATTAAAAGACCTCACACTCTTCTCTTCTTTTCTTTCTGTCTTTTTTCCCGTTATTCTTTCCAGCTGTTACATTATTTCCTATTTTATTTTCTAACGTGATGTGTGAATAAATGACTGCCTCTTTCTGATGTATGTGGTAAATTGTCTTTGTGTCTCAGCTTCTTCCAAAGTATTTAGTTTACCCATGTTGTCTGTAGAACTATTTTTCTCCTGGCGTAAAAGGATTGTTTTGTTTGTTTGCTGATTGTCCAGGGTTTACAGCCGTATGTCAACATTGGTTCTATGTAACATGCACACATTCTTGTTCTAACTGTGCATGAGAAAGATGTATTGCTGATATATTTACCAAATATCATTTATAATTTACAGCATGTACATGCCAGTTTGGCCAGTGTGACTCAGGCCCAGAAGGTACTGGCCAATGCTGGTCTGGAACTTGCAAGTTTCCATACAACGGGCAAAACTGTGATACAGAGATGGTTCCTTGTGAAAGTGATGACCTCTGTCCTGTGAATGCCAAATGTTACCTGGGAGAAGATGGCATTGAGAGGTACAGATAGTAGTGTGACCATGTTTTATATGGGTTAAAGAGAAGATGGCATTGAGAGGTACAGATAGTATGTGATCATGTTGTATATGGGTTAAAGAGAAGATGGCATTGAGAGGTACAGATAGTATGTGATCATGTTGTATATGGGTTAAAGAGAAGATGGCATTGAGGGGGTACAGATAGTATGTGATCATGTTGTATATGGGTTAAAGAAGAAGACGGCATTGAGGGGACAGATAGTATGTGATCATGTTTGTATATGGGTTAAAGAGAAGATGGCATTGAGAGGGTACAGATAGTATGTGATCATGTTGTATATGGGTTAAAGAGAAGATGGCATTGAGAGGTACAGATAGTATGTGATCATGTTGTATATGGGTTTAAAGAGAAGATGGCATTGAGAGGTACAGATAGGTATGTGATCATGTTGTATATGGGTTAAAGAGAAGATGGCATTGAGAGGTACAGATAGTATGTGATCATGTTGTATATGGGTTAAAGAGAAGATGGCATTGAGAGGTACAGATAGTATGTGATCATGTTGTATATGGGTTAAAGAGAAGATGGCATTGAGGGTTACAGATAGTATGTGATCATGTTGTATATGGGTTAAAGAGAAGATGGCATTGAGAGGTACAGATAGTATGTGATCATGTTGTATATGGGTTAAAGAGAAGATGACATGAGGGGTACAGATAGTATGTGATCATGTTGTATATGGGTTAAAGAGAAGATGGCATTGAGAGGTACAGATAGTATGTGATCATGTTGTATATGGGTTAAAGAGAAGATGGCATTGAGGGGTACAGATAGTATGTGATCATGTTGTATATGGGTTAAAGAGAAGATGGCATTGAGGGGTACAGATAGTATGTGATCATGTTGTATATGGGTTAAAGAGAAGATGGCATTGAGGGGTACAGATAGTATGTGATCATGTTGTATATGGGTTAAAGAGAAGATGGCATTGAGGGGTACAGATAGTATGTGATCATGTTGTATATGGGTTAAAGAGAAGATGGCATTGAGGGGTACAGATAGTATGTGATCATGTTGTATATGGGTTAAAGAGAAGATGGCATTGAGGGGTACAGATAGTATGTGATCATGTTGTATATGGGTTAAAGAGAAGATGGCATTGAGGGGTACAGATAGTATGTGATCATGTTGTATATGGGTTAAAGAGAAGATGGCATTGAGAGGTACAGATAGTATGTGATCATGTTGTATATGGGTTAAAGAGAAGATGGCATTGAGGGGTACAGATAGTATGTGATCATGTTGTATATGGGTTAAAGAGAAGATGGCATTGAGAGGGTACAGATAGTATGTGATCATGTTGTATATGGGTTAAAGAGAAGATGGCATTGAGAGGGACAGATAGTATGTGATCATGTTGTATATGGGTTAAAGAGAAGATGGCATTGAGAGGTACAGATAGTATGTGATCATGTTGTATATGGGTTAAAGAGAAGATGGCATTGAGGGGTACAGATAGTATGTGATCATGTTGTATATGGGTTAAAGAGAAGATGGCATTGAGAGGTACAGATAGTATGTGATCATGTTGTATATGGGTTAAAGAGAAGATGGCATTGAGAGGTACAGATAGTATGTGATCATGTTGTATATGGGTTAAAGAGAAGATGGCATTGAGAGGTACAGATAGTATGTGATCATGTTGTATATGGGTTAAAGAGAAGATGGCATTGAGGGGTACAGATAGTATGTGATCATGTTGTATATGGGTTAAAGAGAAGATGGCATTGAGGGGTACAGATAGTATGTGATCATGTTGTATATGGGTTAAAGAGAAGATGGCATTGAGAGGGTACAGATAGTATGTGATCATGTTGTATATGGGTTAAAGAGAAGATGGCATTGAGAGGTACAGATAGTATGTGATCATGTTGTATATGGGTTAAAGAGAAGATGGCATTGAGAGGTACAGATAGTATGTGATCATGTTGTATATGGGTTAAAGAGAAGATGGCATTGAGGGTACAGATAGTATGTGATCATGTTGTATATGGGTTAAAGAGAAGATGGCATTGAGGGGTACAGATAGTATGTGATCATGTTGTATATGGGTTAAAGAGAAGATGGCATTGAGGGGTACAGATAGTATGTGATCATGTTGTATATGGGTTAAAGAGAAGATGGCATTGAGAGGTACAGATAGTATGTGATCATGTTGTATATGGGTTAAAGAGAAGATGGCATTGAGGGGTACAGATAGTATGTGATCATGTTGTATATGGGTTAAAGAGAAGATGGCATTGAGAGGTACAGATAGTATGTGATCATGTTGTATATGGGTTAAAGAGAAGATGGCATTGAGGGGTACAGATAGTATGTGATCATGTTGTATATGGGTTAAAGAGAAGATGGCATTGAGGGGTACAGATAGTATGTGATCATGTTGTATATGGGTTAAAGAGAAGATGGCATTGAGAGGTACAGATAGTATGTGATCATGTTGTATATGGGTTAAAGAGAAGATGGCATTGAGGGGTACAGATAGTATGTGATCATGTTGTATATGGGTTAAAGAGAAGATGGCATTGAGGGGTACAGATAGTATGTGATCATGTTGTATATGGGTTAAAGAGAAGATGGCATTGAGAGGTACAGATAGTATGTGATCATGTTGTATATGGGTTAAAGAGAAGATGGCATTGAGGGTACAGATAGTATGTGATCATGTTGTATATGGGTTAAAGAGAAGATGGCATTGAGGGGTACAGATAGTATGTGATCATGTTGTATATGGGTTAAAGAGAAGATGGCATTGAGGGGTACTGATAGTGCGTGACCATGTTTTAAATGGGTAAAGAGAAGATGGCATTGAGAGGTACAGATAGTATGTGATCATGTTGTATATGGGTTAAAGAGAAGACGGCATTGAGAGGTACAGATAGTATGTGATCATGTTGTATATGGGTTAAAGAGAAGATGGCATTGAGGGGTACAGATAGTATGTGATCATGTTGTATATGGGTTAAAGAGAAGATGGCATTGAGGGGTACAGATAGTGTGTGATCATGTTGTATATGGGTTAAAGAGAAGATGGCATTGAGGGGGACAGATAGTATGTGATCATGTTGTATATGGGTTAAAGAGAAGATGGCATTGAGGAGGTACAGATAGTATGTGATCATGTTGTATATGGGTTAAAGAGAAGATGGCATTGAGAGGTACAGATAGTATGTGATCATGTTGTATATGGGTTAAAGAGAAGACGGCATTGAGAGGTACAGATAGTATGTGATCATGTTGTATATGGGTTAAAGAGAAGATGGCATTGAGGGGTACAGATAGTATGTGATCATGTTGTATATGGGTTAAAGAGAAGATGGCATTGAGAGGTACAGATAGTATGTGATCATGTTGTATATGGGTTAAAGAGAAGACTGGCATTGAGAGGGCACAGATAGTATGTGATCATGTTGTATATGGGTTAAAGAGAAGACGGCATTGAGGGGTACAGATAGTATGTGATCATGTTGTATATGGGTTAAAGAGAAGATGGCATTGAGGGGTACAGATAGTATGTGATCATGTTGTATATGGGTTAAAGAGAAGATGGCATTGAGAGGTACAGATAGTATGTGATCATGTTGTATATGGGTTAAAGAGAAGACGGCATTGAGGGGGACAGATAGTATGTGATCATGTTGTATATGGGTTAAAGAGAAGATGGCATTGAGAGGCACAGATAGTATGTGATCATGTTGTATATGGGTTAAAGAGAAGACGGCATTGAGGGGCACAGATAGTGTGTGATCATGTTGTATATGGGTTAAAGAGAAGACGGCATTGAGAGGGTACAGATAGTGATGTGATCATGTTGTATATGGGTTAAAGAGAAGACGGCATTGAGAGGTACAGATAGTATGTGATCATGTTGTATATGGGTTAAAGAGAAGATGGCATTGAGGGGCACAGATAGTATGTGATCATGTTGTATATGGGTTAAAGAGAAGATGGCATTGAGGGGCACAGATAGTGTGTGATCATGTTGTATATGGGTTAAAGAGAAGACGGCATTGAGAGGTACAGATAGTATGTGATCATGTTGTATATGGGTTAAAGAGAAGATGGCATTGAGGGGCACAGATAGTATGTGATCATGTTGTATATGGGTTAAAGAGAAGATGGCATTGAAGGCACAGATAGTATGTGATCATGTTGTATATGGGTTAAAGAGAAGATGGCATTGAGAGGTACAGATAGTATGTGATCATGTTGTATATGGGTTAAAGAGAAGATGGCATTGAGAGGCACAGATAGTATGTGATCATGTTGTATATGGGTTAAAGAGAAGATGGCATTGAGAGGTACAGATAGTATGTGATCATGTTGTATATGGGTTAAAGAGAAGACGGCATTGAGAGGTACAGATAGTATGTGATCATGTTGTATATGGGTTAAAGAGAAGACGGCATTGAGGGGTACAGATAGTATGTGATCATGTTGTATATGGGTTAAAGAGAAGATGGCATTGAGGGGTACAGATAGTATGTGATCATGTTGTATATGGGTTAAAGAGAAGATGGCATTGAGGAGGTACAGATAGTATGTGATCATGTTGTATATGGGTTAAAGAGAAGATGGCATTGAGGGGTACAGATAGTATGTGATCATGTTGTATATGGGTTAAAGAGAAGATGGCATTGAGAGGTACAGATAGTATGTGATCATGTTGTATATGGGTTAAAGAGAAGACGGCATTGAGAGGTACAGATAGTGTGTGATCATGTTGTATATGGGTTAAAGAGAAGACGGCATTGAGAGGTACAGATAGTGTGTGATCATGTTGTATATGGGTTAAAGAGAAGATGGCATTGAGGGGCACAGATAGTATGTGACCATGTTGTATATGGGTTAAAGAGAAGATGGCATTGAAAGGCACAGATAGTATGTGATCATGTTGTATATGGGTTAAAGAGAAGATGGCATTGAGAGGTACAGATAGTATGTGATCATGTTGTATATGGGTTAAAGAGAAGATGGCATTGAGAGGCACAGATAGTATGTGATCATGTTGTATATGGGTTAAAGAGAAGATGGCATTGAGAGGTACAGATAGTATGTGATCATGTTGTATATGGGTTAAAGAGAAGACGGCATTGAGAGGTACAGATAGTGTGTGATCATGTTGTATATGGGTTAAAGAGAAGACGGCATTGAGGGGTACAGATAGTATGTGATCATGTTGTATATGGGTTAAAGAGAAGATGGCATTGAGGGGTACAGATAGTATGTGATCATGTTGTATATGGGTTAAAGAGAAGATGGCATTGAGAGGTACAGATAGTATGTGATCATGTTGTATATGGGTTAAAGAGAAGATGGCATTGAGGGGTACAGATAGTATGTGATCATGTTGTATATGGGTTAAAGAGAAGATGGCATTGAGGGGCACAGATAGTATGTGATCATGTTGTATATTTGTTAAAGAGAAGATGGCATTGAGAGGCACAGATAGTATGTGATCATGTTGTATATTTGTTAAAGAGAAGATGGCATTGAGAGGTACAGATAGTATGTGATCATGTTGTATATTGGGTTAAAGAGAAGATGGCATTGAGAGGTCACAGATAGTATGTGATCATGTTGTATATGGGTTAAAGAGAAGACGGCATTGAGAGGCACAGATAGTATGTGATCATGTTGTATATGGGTTAAAGAGAAGACGGCATTGAGGGGTACAGATAGTGTGTGATCATGTTGTATATGGGTTAAAGAGAAGATGGCATTGAGGGGGACAGATAGTATGTGATCATGTTGTATATGGGTTAAAGAGAAGATGGCATTGAGGGGGACAGATAGTATGTGATCATGTTGTATATGGGTTAAAGAGAAGATGGCATTGAGGGGTACAGATAGTATGTGATCATGTTGTATATGGGTTAAAGAGAAGATGGCATTGAGAGGCACAGATAGTATGTGATCATGTTGTATATTTGTTAAAGAGAAGATGGCATTGAGGGGTACAGATAGTATGTGATCATGTTGTATATGGGTTAAAGAGAAGATGGCATTGAGAGGTACAGATAGTATGTGATCATGTTGTATATGGGTTAAAGAGAAGACGGCATTGAGAGGCACAGATAGTATGTGATCATGTTGTATATTTGTTAAAGAGAAGACGGCATTGAGGGGCACAGATAGTATGTGATCATGTTGTATATGGGTTAAAGAGAAGATGGCATTGAGAGGCACAGATAGTATGTGATCATGTTGTATATGGGTTAAAGAGAAGATGGCATTGAGAGGCACAGATAGTATGTGATCATGTTGTATATGGGTTAAAGAGAAGACTGGCATTGAGGGGCTACAGATAGTATGTGATCATGTTGTATATTTGTTAAAGAGAAGATGGCATTGAGAGGCACAGATAGTATGTGATCATGTTGTATATGTGTTAAAGAGAAGATGGCATTGAGAGGCACAGATAGTATGTGATCATGTTGTATATTTGTTAAAGAGAAGATGGCATTGAGGGGTACAGATAGTATGTGATCATGTTGTATATGGGTTAAAGAGAAGACGGCATTGAGAGGCACAGATAGTATGTGATCATGTTGTATATGGGTTAAAGAGAAGACGGCATTGAGGGGTACAGATAGTCGTGTGATCATGTTGTATATGGGTTAAAGAGAAGATGGCATTGAGGGGTACAGATAGTATGTGATCATGTTGTATATGGGTTAAAGAGAAGATGGCATTGAGGGGGACAGATAGTATGTGATCATGTTGTATATGGGTTAAAGAGAAGATGGCATTGAGGGGTACAGATAGTATGTGATCATGTTGTATATGGGTTAAAGAGAAGATGGCATTGAGAGGCACAGATAGTATGTGATCATGTTGTATATGGGTTAAAGAGAAGATGGCATTGAGGGGTACAGATAGTATGTGATCATGTTGTATATGGGTTAAAGAGAAGATGGCATTGAGGGGTACAGATAGTATGTGATCATGTTGTATATGGGTTAAAGAGAAGATGGCATTGAGGGGTACAGATAGTATGTGATCATGTTGTATATGGGTTAAAGAGAAGATGGCATTGAGAGGTACAGATAGTATGTGATCATGTTGTATATGGGTTAAAGAGAAGATGGCATTGAGGGGTACAGATAGTATGTGATCATGTTGTATATGGGTTAAAGAGAAGATGGCATTGAGGGGTACAGATAGTATGTGATCATGTTGTATATGGGTTAAAGAGAAGACGGCATTGAGGGGTACAGATAGTATGTGATCATGTTGTATATGGGTTAAAGAGAAGATGGCATTGAGAGGTACAGATAGTATGTGATCATGTTGTATATGGGTTAAAGAGAAGATGGCATTGAGAGGTACAGATAGTATGTGATCATGTTGTATATGGGTTAAAGAGAAGACGGCATTGAGGGGTACAGATAGTGTGTGATCATGTTGTATATGGGTTAAAGAGAAGATGGCATTGAGGGGTACAGATAGTATGTGATCATGTTGTATATGGGTTAAAGAGAAGATGGCATTGAGGGGGACAGATAGTATGTGATCATGTTGTATATGGGTTAAAGAGAAGATGGCATTGAGGGGTACAGATAGTATGTGATCATGTTGTATATGGGTAAAGAGAAGATGGCATTGAGAGGCACAGATAGTATGTGATCATGTTGTATATTTGTTAAAGAGAAGACATTGAGAGGCACAGATAGTGTGTGATCATGTTGTATATGGGTTAAAGAGAAGATGGCATTGAGAGGCACAGATAGTATGTGATCATGTTGTATATGGGTTAAAGAGAAGACGGCATTGAGAGGTACAGATAGTATGTGATCATGTTGTATATGGGTTAAAGAGAAGACGGCATTGAGAGGCACAGATAGTGTGTGATCATGTTGTATATGGGTTAAAGAGAAGACGGCATTGAGGGGTACAGATAGTATGTGATCATGTTGTATATGGGTTAAAGAGAAGACGGCATTGAGAGGTACAGATAGTATGTGATCATGTTGTATATGGGTTAAAGAGAAGACGGCATTGAGAGGCACAGATAGTGTGTGATCATGTTGTATATGGGTTAAAGAGAAGACGGCATTGAGAGGTACAGATAGTATGTGATCATGTTGTATATGGGTTAAAGAGAAGACGGCATTGAGAGGCACAGATAGTGTGTGATCATGTTGTATATGGGTTAAAGAGAAGACGGCATTGAGAGGTACAGATAGTATGTGATCATGTTGTATATGGGTTAAAGAGAAGACGGCATTGAGAGGCACAGATAGTATGTGATCATGTTGTATATTTGTTAAAGAGAAGACATTGAGAGGCACAGATAGTGTGTGATCATGTTGTATATGGGTTAAAGAGAAGACGGCATTGAGAGGCACAGATAGTATGTGATCATGTTGTATATGGTTAAAGAGAAGACGGCATTGAGAGGCACAGATAGTATGTGATCATGTTGTATATGGGTTAAAGAGAAGACATTGAGAGGCACAGATAGTATGTGATCATGTTGTATATGGGTTAAAGAGAAGATGGCATTGAGGGGTACAGATAGTATGTGATCATGTTGTATATGGGTTAAAGAGAAGATGGCATTGAGGGGGACAGATAGTATGTGATCATGTTGTATATTTGTTAAAGAGAAGACATTGAGAGGCACAGATAGTGTGTGATCATGTTGTATATGGGTTAAAGAGAAGACGGCATTGAGAGGCACAGATAGTATGTGATCATGTTGTATATGGGTTAAAGAGAAGACGGCATTGAGAGGCACAGATAGTATGTGATCATGTTGTATATGGGTTAAAGAGAAGACGGCATTGAGAGGCACAGATAGTATGTGATCATGTTGTATATTTGTTAAAGAGAAGATGGCATTGAGGGGTACAGATAGTATGTGATCATGTTGTATATGGGTTAAAGAGAAGATGGCATTGAGGGGTACAGATAGTATGTGATCATGTTGTATATGGGTAAAGAGAAGATGGCATTGAGAGGCACAGATAGTATGTGATCATGTTGTATATGGGTTAAAGAGAAGACGGCATTGAGGGGTACAGATAGTATGTGATCATGTTGTATATGGGTTAAAGAGAAGATGGCATTGAGGGGCACAGATAGTATGTGATCATGTTGTATATGGGTTAAAGAGAAGACGGCATTGAGAGGCACAGATAGTATGTGATCATGTTGTATATGGGTTAAAGAGAAGATGGCATTGAGGGGCACAGATAGTATGTGATCATGTTGTATATGGGTTAAAGAGAAGACGGCATTGAGGGGTACAGATAGTATGTGATCATGTTGTATATGGGTTAAAGAGAAGATGGCATTGAGGGGTACAGATAGTATGTGATCATGTTGTATATGGGTTAAAGAGAAGATGGCATTGAGGGGTACAGATAGTATGTGATCATGTTGTATATGGGTTAAAGAGAAGATGGCATTGAGGGGTACAGATAGTATGTGATCATGTTGTATATGGGTTAAAGAGAAGATGGCATTGAGAGGTACAGATAGTATGTGATCATGTTGTATATGGGTTAAAGAGAAGACGGCATTGAGGGGTACAGATAGTATGTGATCATGTTGTATATGGGTTAAAGAGAAGATGGCATTGAGGGGTACAGATAGTATGTGATCATGTTGTATATGGGTTAAAGAGAAGATGGCATTGAGAGGTACAGATAGTATGTGATCATGTTGTATATGGGTTAAAGAGAAGATGGCATTGAGGGGTACAGATAGTATGTGATCATGTTGTATATGGGTTAAAGAGAAGATGGCATTGAGAGGCACAGATAGTATGTGATCATGTTGTATATGGGTTAAAGAGAAGATGGCATTGAGAGGTACAGATAGTATGTGATCATGTTGTATATGGGTTAAAGAGAAGACGGCATTGAGAGGCACAGATAGTATGTGATCATGTTGTATATGGGTTAAAGAGAAGATGGCATTGAGAGGTACAGATAGTATGTGATCATGTTGTATATGGGTTAAAGAGAAGATGGCATTGAGGGGTACAGATAGTGTGTGATCATGTTGTATATGGGTTAAAGAGAAGACGGCATTGAGGGGTACAGATAGTATGTGATCATGTTTTAAATGGGTAAAGAGAAGATGGCATTGAGAGATACAGATAGTATGTGATCATGTTGTATATGGGTTAAAGAGAAGATGACATTGAGGGGTACAGATAGTGTGTGATCATGTTGTATATGGGTTAAAGAGAAGATGGCATTGAGGGGTACAGATAGTGCGTGACCATGTTTTAAATGGGTAAAGAAAGATGGCATTGAGAGGTACAGATAGTGTGTGATCATGTTGTATATGGGTTAAAGAGAAGATGGCATTGAGGGGTACAGATAGTGCGTGACCATGTTTTAAATGGGTAAAGAGAAGATGGCATTGAGGAGATACAGATAGTGTGTGATCATGTTGTATATGGGTTAAAGAGAAGATGGCATTGAGGGGTACAGATAGTGTGTGACCATGTTTTAAATGGGTAAAGAGAAGATGGCATTGAGGGGTACAGACTGCGGATGACCGTGTTTTACATGTTTTATATGGGTTAAAGAGAATATGGCATTGAAAGGTACAGATAGTGTGTTTTATATGGGTTAAAGAGAAGATGGCATTAAGAGGGATAGATTCCAATTCCAATTTTCAAAACAAAAATTCCAAATTCGGTCTCGTTCAACCTAACTCCTCAGTGTTGGTTACTGTTGAGATCCGTAGTTTTTGTCTGTTTTTAACTTTTTTTTTGTCTTGTGCTCTCTTACGAGCGAGTCCTACCTCAGACTGGTTACATAAGCGTTTGTGTCTGTGACGTCAGCTGGGTGATTGTTCGGCGGCTATTCTTTGTGCCCGTCTTCTCTTGTGGTTTCCTTTGTTAGTGACGGCTCCTGGCTCGACTGGTTGCAATCTTGATAAGGACAGTTTATTTGCTCTTTTTATCTCCTTTTTTTTTTTTTTTTTATTGTCTGCAGAAGCGTTTCGCTGTTTTTATTTTCCTCCTTACGCCTTTTTTCACTTTTGATTTTGAGTTTCTGCTGCCTTTCGATTTCTTCCTCCGCGGTCAGCCATTGGATCATCCTCTCCGTCTTCTATATAGTACGTGTAGCCAGGTCCGTCCTCAGGGTCATAGTGTCTATCTGGGTATTCTACCAGTTTCCTGAGTTTCTTGGGCTTCTTCTTTTCTTTTTCTTCCCAGTGCCTTCTAAATTCCTGGCGCCTGAGTTCATACAATCTTGCCGATTCTAGGCACTCCTCCAAGGTAGGTCCCCGGGGATACTCCATGCCGTGGTTCTCACCTCGGGTTTCTGCAGATGTCTGGCGGAATGTTGGTTTCCCGTTGTGTATCTCGGCGTCGTCCGAAGTCCGAAGTCCACTTGAGAAAAAAAGAACAGAACTTTCCACCTTGGTGCAACCCGCCCATATGGCGTTGGTTAGTGTTCTGGTGGTTCATATTGCGTTGTGAGTTTTGATTTGTTTTTGCGCATGGAAACGATGTATTTCATCTTGCGGTTTCTATGTGTTCTCTTGCATGACTTCTGTTGGTTTCTTTTGGATTGATTTCATTTCAGCTTTTAGCAGTTCTCTCTCTCTGATTTAATGGCGCGTAGGATTTCTTCGTTTTCCTTCTTCATCTAGGGTATATGTTCCACTTCTTGCTTGAAGTTTTTCTGGATCTCCTTTATTTCAGTTATTTCAGCATTGATAGGTACATAATGTGTGTGACCATGTTTTATATGGGTT
>JACEFZ010018854.1:195000-202371 GCA_014155875.1 Cepaea nemoralis | reverse complement strand
AAGAGAAGACATTGAGAGGTACATATTGTGTATGACCATGGTTTATATGGGTTTTAACTTTTTTCAATCCCAAGACATTCCCGATTGACGCCAAAGGGAGAAAGTAAGCTTTAAAAAAAAATGTCGCTTAAAAGTCGACAGGGTCGACTTTATTGCACCGGGTTTTATCCCATATGGCTCGGTCTCTTTCCGCAGCGCGGAAAGCGTCGCACAAAGCACGAACTCCGTGGCTCTAGCGACGACCCACAGGAGTCTCCGAAAAATTTAACTCGTGAACCGAAGGACGCGGCCCGGAATCGAACCCACAACCTCTGGAGCCCGAGTTAAACGGCTTGACCACTTCGCCACGAAGACTCTAAAATCACACACCCATTATTGTCACAGATGGTAAAAACAGTGCAAGTGGCAAGTGGACATTTGGGGAAGACATATTTATTTAGCAGTTTAACACAATGTAAAACAAGAAATCACCTTGAACATGGTTGAGATTCAAGGGAAAGATTCAGTAACGCGTCACTCTAAGAGAATGAAATTATCGTGGCACTATGCAATTAGTTAATGTTACAGGAAATTTGTTTGAGTTCAAAGGTTTCTTAGAAGCGTATCAACATGATGAAAGGTGGCAAACCTTGCTTTTGAATTTCTGGCATCATGATGTGAAACGCGTTGCACTGTTTTGTCAAGCGTGTGGCTCAGTACATCCGACCTCGACTGGCATTTGTTTGGAGTCTATCTACAAGCAGCAGTATTGTGTCTCACTGTGTCTGATCCCTAGTCCTCGAACTGTCCGACATGCCAGACCCTACCAATAGCTGTACTTCCTTCGGTGTAGCTCGTGGCGTCATTGAATCACAAAAGCTGCTCTACACTACAAGATGGATACACAGCAAATAGTGAAATATCACATCACATGCTGATTACATATCCCCAGATGTGCAACTACCATCATTACACCTGTAAGCGCGATTTCAAAGTGATGCCATGGAATTGCAGACCTGTACATTAACATATTTTGTTCCATGCAACTCCTCATTTATTGATCCCACATTCGTACGTCTCCAACCACTTATAATTGTTTCCGCCACTCGCTGTACATCTAGACATGTCTCAAGTAGGCCACAAACCTTGCTGCTTCTCTTCAAGAGCCGTATATATTTAATACATTCATCGGCATCTCTATCGTCTCGGTCTGTGTGTACTGTGAGGGTTTTCCGAATCACGTTCCTCCCGAGTTCATTGTTTAGTTTCTCCAGTCATCCACCTGTGCTTCCCTGATTGTGATAACTGACATAGACAAGCAATACCAGATAACCATAGATGGAGAGAGAGATGAGAACCAGTTTAGGTCATGAACATTCTCAGAGATCAATCCATTAAGGAACCTTGGCCATATAAAAAGGTTTAGTCGCTTGTCTAAGGATGCTGAAGAGAAACGTGGAGGGGAGCATGCAAGAGGAAGACGATATTACAGATGGGTATAGAACATCTGTGATATTGATAATAACACTGTATGTTAAACAATGAAAGTACCGATTAAACATACTTTGCGGAATATTGGGCGTGTTGTGCTATTCCCATATTTTTTATAGACCAATCGGCACTCGAGGTGTGGTGTGGTCAGTATCTTACAGGCCGTCACTACCCACAAAGACATGTCCTGATACTAATTGTAAGCTTTGTCGACATGGGAAGTAAATTCTATAGTGAGATTCCGCCTCAATAAAAATTCAAAATTTCGTAAGTCTGTCAGTTACATAAACATTACATAATGTATATTATCCGAACATTCTATACTGTAAGTTACATTAACATGCTATACTGTAAGTTATATGAATTTCTCATACTTAAGTTATATACACATTCTACACTTTAAGTTATATGAACATGCTATATTGTAATTGATATGAACATTCAATACGTTTAGTTATATGAACATTATACACACAAACTTAGAGGTATATAGACATTCTGTAATGTAAGTTATATGAACATTCTATACTCTAAGCTCACATTGGGACTTTTGTATAAGGAGTGGCCAGCAGGCGTACAGAAATAGAAATTCAGCAATTAATTCAGGACTTATCTCGTCCTAATGATGCGATTATATGTGCCGAAGGCTCTGTGTTAGGAGGCAATTAAAAAGTGCCTGGTGATTCATAACAAAAGCCAATTGCTACTGTTTACATAAGGAACGCTTGGCATATGACACCACAACTTCAAGTCTGAGAATGGAGGTAGGGGAGGTTACTGCAGCTTTCCACTGGTTGGAGAACACACTGATTACATTGTCGTGATTGCAACTGATTTACCAAGTACGATGAAAAAAGTGACTACTGATATGCTTTGTGCTGAATGGTATTCATCAGTTCAGGTATCGCCTGCTGTGAGCATTCGCTTGATGTTTTTCTCCAGGACATTGTGATGTGGCTGGAAATGAACAGGCAGATAGATTGGCTAGTGCCGCATCATTGAGGGGTGATTTTATGCATGATAAATCAGATGCGGAGAAGACCTCTTGGGGTACAATGTACAATGCAGAAAATATTGAGTATCATGGTCTAGAGAGAATGCGGCAGCAGGCGTGGTCAGAGGATCTGGTAGCAGTGGTTCTCAACCTTTTTGGCCCATTTTGACCCCCCCCCCTTTACCATACGTTCAGAACGTCATACCCCACCCCCCTCCTTTCGAATTTCCTGCCTATAAATCCCCCCCCCCACCCTTAGACAGTATACATAAAAATGGAAGCTAAATTTAATACCACATACTAGACCAAGTCTAGACATCTACATAACATTTGATTTGCGGGTCTACTTACGTTATAAAACGAATTTCATTAGGACGAGAAGTACAGAACTGTAAAATTTGGAGGGAAAAACAATATCAAGTAACTGGTTCTTGTATTAATGTGATCTTGAAATAATCATAATTCCCCCTTCGAAACCCTAAAATTCCCCCCCCCCCCCTGGGGGAATTCCTTCCCCACCGTTGAGAACCACTGAGGTAGACAATAACCACTCAGAGGTAAAGCAAGACGAACATGTTATCAGACTGTATTGGAACTATCAGCATTGGAACTCTTCGCTGCCTGTTGAAGATTAGAACTGAATGTGCATGGGAATGCCCCGAGTGCAATGCTGTCGGATCTTGGCCCAACTCAACTACTCAAAGCTATATGAACATTCTATACCGTAAGCTTATGAACATTCTATTATAAGTTATATGAACATTCTATTATAATTTATATGAACATTCGATTGTCTAAGTTATATGCACATTCTATACTGTAAGGTTTGTGAAGATTCTATATTGAAAGTGAAACGAACATTCTCTACTCTTAAGTTTTTCTGGCCTAATTCTAGCAAACAAATGCTAAACTTTACTAATCTATTTTACATAGTCTATATTGTCTAATGTTATAGTTTACCTCCTCTAATGTTATACTTTACTTCCTCTAATGTTGTAATGTACCTTCCCTCATGTCATAGTTTACCTCCTTGAAATGTTATAGTTTACTGCATCTTATGTTAAAGTTTCCCTGCTCTCAATTTTTAGTTTACCTCCTCTAATATTATAATTTACCTCCTCTATTGTTAATGTTTACCTCCTTTATTGCTATAGTTTTTCTCCTCTAATTTTAAAGTATACATCCTCTAATATTATAGATTACCTCCTCTATTGTTATAGTTTACCTCCTTTATTGTTATAATTTATCTCCTCCAATGTTATATTTTACCTGATCTCATGATATAGTTTAGCTAATCTCATGTTAAAAATTGGTATAGTTTACCTCCTCTCATGTTATAGTTTACCTTCTCTCGTGTTACAGCTTATCTTCTCTTATATTATAGTTAACGCCCCTCTCTTGTTATAATCTATTCCTTCTAATGTGTCAACACTTGTTTCATGACTAAAATGTTCACAGTTGTATTTATTTTCACTATTAATATATTTTATCTTCTCTGGTATAACAGTTTATCCACTCTAATGTTGTAGTTTATTTCCTCTAAAGTGATTGTTTATTTTCTCTAATTTCATACTTTAGGTTCCACTAATGTTATAGTTTATTTCTTCTAATGTCATTACACTTATTGAATAATTAAAATGTCCACAGTTGTCACTGTTTACCTGGCTATGAGGAAAATGGGGACAATTGTTCGATGATTGACCTCTGTGCAGAGGGAAGAAACCCTTGTCACCAGCAGGTCTAAATAAGTTTTCTACTGTTTCGTCTGTTTACGCAGTTATCTGTTATTCTGCTCTTTGTTATACAGGCATTCTGTAAATTAAAGAAACGTTGAATGCTCTCAGTTATACATACATTATATAAGGTATACGTTAGTTAATGTAAGACATCTCAACATGATCAAGAATGCTTGCAAATTTTCACATTGATGGGAAAGACCTTAGACTTGTAAAAACATATATTGGAATCAACAAGCTGCCACAAAGGTTAATAATGAATTAAGTCAATGGCAGCCTATTGAGAGACATATGCGTCATGGATGCGTAATGTCTCCAGCTTACCCCCTTCCCCCTTCCAACCACCAAAAAGTGAAAATATTGTTTGAAATTTAGAAGATATGAGAAGAATGACCATTGGGGGACATAACATCAGTAATCATTAGCTGTGTGGATGATACAGTATTGATTGGACGCAATGAACAGGATCTGCATCATTTAGTAGATACGGTTAGTGTGCATAGTGAACAACTAGGGTTAGAATTAAATTGTAAGAAGACAGAGATAATAGTCGTCACCAAGAAGAAAGACATACGACAATGTAACATTCGGGTAACTGGAAATATTCTTCAACAAGTGAATCGATACAACTATCTCGGAACAGTAATAACATCTGATGGGAGGTGCCTTGTAGAGATTATAACAAGAATCGCTAATGCAAAGGTAGCCTTTTGCATGATGGATACACTTACTGACCAATAAAAAGATGTCATTTGCAATGAGGAAAAAAGAGTGCGGAAGTGCTACATGGAATCTGTACTTTTGTATGGATGTAAAACTTTTGCAATGAGCAGACAAGCTGAAAAACATCTAATGGTAGCGAAATGTTGTTTCTGAGGAGCAAAGAAATCCACGGAGAGACAGAAAAATCAATGAGCACGTTCTGCAAGAAGCAAATGAAAACCGTAAACTGATAAGAGGAATCAGTCATCGACAGTCACAATTTTTTGGACATGTTATGAAAGAAAACATCTAGAGAACTTGGTGACAACTGACAAAATTGAGGGAAAAAGAACAAAGAGGAGACAGATAAGTAAATATCTGGATGGCTTTGTCACGTGACGTTGTCGTCAGAAGAATACAGAGCTGATCCACGACACTGGTGATCGTGTGAGATAGCGAAACATGATCGCCCACGCTTATGGAAATGATACATGATGATGATGTTGATGATACTTTAGTAGTTGTCATTTACAGGAAATCGTAACCAACACCAGGATTATTTCGCTGTTTGTGATTTACTAGGCAATTTGCACGTTCTTTAGATTGCCATTACTTTCTGAACAACCGTCGCTCCTACCATTTAAATCAACGCAAGACGGTCTGCTTCCAAATCACCCGCAGTTGATATCGAACCCTCGACTCCGTATGTCGGGGCATTGTGAAACCCCTACACTCCTCTAAGCCATATTGGGTATACTATGTTATGTGGACATTCTATAATATATAATATGCGGATATTCTATATGTGCCAAATGTTTGGAAGAGAACTATCTTCATTATAATACGAAAAATGGCAACCTGAAATTATACACTAACTAGTTAGTTAGTTAATTAGTCGACAGATCATCCTCATTGCACATAGAACCATTCAGTCCATAAGTGCTCGGATCCCCTCCTCAGCAAATCCCGCAACGTGTAGCGGCTAACGACGCCAGGTCTGTGTTGGTTTATCAATCTTCTTTGGCTTCCTGCGTAGTGTTCTTGTTTGGCCACCCCTCTTTTAATTTGCTGCTCTCGCAGTCTGGCCATTGTTGTAGATTCACAGTCATCACTTGGTTCTCGCAAAAGTCTTACTTCTCGTAGAGCATTCAGGATGTCGGCCTGGTCCATGGCGCGTCCGCCCTCCACAGTAGCCTCACCTGCGAGCTTGTCAGCCCGCTCATTTCCTTGTACTCCCGCATGCCCTGGCACGAAGATGAAACTAATCTTTGCCAGTCGAGACCGCTCCAGAGGCAGCAACCATTCTCTTCGGATCGATCCCTCCTCTATCCTCTTGATCATGTTCATTGAGTCGCTGAGGAAACAAGCCCTAGTGAATGTCTGTGTCTCGAGCCATGTTATTGCTTTACTTACTGCTATGACTTCCATGGTCAGGCTACTTGTGGTTTCAGTGAAAGCACCAGAGTCCTCCTATAAGACACTAACTATAGAACTGTTGCCCTGATCAGTCAAGCAAGTAAAATTCTACTAAACATCATAATGAGAAACCTTCATAAGAAAATGGAAGAAGAGATTAACGTGGGTCAAACCCATTTAGACAATGAAGAGGAACAAGAGATCACATTATCAATATGCTGTGGTAATAGAGACGTGTGGAGAATTTAATGTATATTTATTCTCATGTTTTGTTGATTATTCAAAGGCATTTGACTGTGTAAACATCAGAAACGTTGGGAAATCATGAGGGAAATGGGCTTTCCATCACTTGTAGTACCACTCATAAAAATGCTCTATCTAGATCAATAAGCAGTAGTTAGAATAGATGGCGAGACATCAGATTGGTTTGACATCAAGCAAGGAGTCCGTCAGGGTTGTGTGCTGTCCCCCTATTTGTTTAACATGTACGCCGAAAATGTAATGAGATACAGTCAGAGATTATATAACCAAGGAGAAATATGATGCCTTAAATATCGGCGGTCATGAAACACAAGAGATTCGATATTCTGATGATACAATATTATTATCCACATCTCAGAATATATATATTGCAATATATATATTGCATTGGCACCTTTCCGTCTTGACAGACGATAGTTTGGTACATTGTGCTTCAAAAAGGCTTAATAACTACGACCCATGGCGGTGGTAAGGCCAATTCTTGCTGCAAATGTTTGCCCACAGTAGATGCATGTGAAAACATGGTCATTTCCACCATTTTGCACCATCTTACGTCTCTCACGCTCTGTGTGTGCTTTATCTGCAATCATTTTCTCCTTTGTCTTTATTCCATTTCTGATAGTTGCCCTCCATGCAACACGTTCAGCGGCGACATGCTCCCATGCGCATTATCTATGCCTGTATCAATCATGTCCCGCTTACACACATCTTTGTATCGTAGTAGAGGCCGACCCTGAGATCTCCTACCCGTCTGTAATTCACCAAAACAGATGTCCTTTGGTATTCTACCAT